>JAODAL010005411.1:27500-143870 GCA_025379985.1 Phyllomedusa bahiana | reverse complement strand
TGTAAAAAAAAGTATAAAACTTATTACTTATTCCTATCATTACTTAGTTTATACACACCACAACTTTGGGACACATTAATAGAGAGACAGCAAGCGTCAATAATTAACACAGCCTAATGCCGGGGGAACCAATCCCAGGCAAACATCTGGATGACGACAGAGCTCAAGCAGTTCCCAATAACCCATTCAGGCTCGGACTGGCCCACAGAGGAAACCCCCGGTAGGCCCCTGAGCATGGTAGAACTGGAGTTCTGGAGTTGTTTTTTAGCTGCATATACAACCTTGGAAAAGGCAGAAAAGCAGAGAACGAGATGGAAAAAGCAAGAGGCAGAGTATAGAAGGCATCTACAGTCATTTAAAGTAGCAGTAGGGTGAGCCTCTAAAATCACCTCCACCGTTGGGCCAAGATAAAGCCCAACTGGTGGGTCCCTAGAATCAACTCCACCTGTGGGCCTAGGCACCCCAGTCCAACACTGAACACATGTAACTGGTAAACTGTGGGGTTCATGCACAAGTCATAAATCACACCTGCAACCTTCCAATACAGGTAGATTAAAAACCAAGCACAGCCCTACAGCCTAAGGATAGGACACTAGATGACGTACTACTCCTCCAAGCGCAATTACTATTAAACCGTTAGTAGTGTACTGGTGTACTGTACCACCAACTCCTGTACACTACATAAAGGCCAAGATAAAGTGCACAGTATGCCAGGTTAGACTGACCAACATTTGCACCAGTTTGTACCAGGGCTGTTTCCACATAGGGCATCGCTCACTTTAAGGGTATGTTCACACGGATTATTTTGGCAGGAATTTCAGCGTGTATTGCGTGTTATATGCAGCGAAATGCGCACCGCAATCACGGTTGTCCGCCCGCACATACACTACGATCGTACTGTACGCACTGGAAAGAAAAGTGACAATACGCGCCACTGACAATTAATGTCAATGGGACTAACAAATAAAGTCACATTGGCTGCTTACCCCAGATCACAATGCCGCTTTCCTTCTGTAGTACAGATTTCCTCCATTAAATCATAAGGACGCCGGTCTCCCCACGTGGATAGGATATGGCGCTCAGAATAGCTTCCAGTCAGCGCTCCATACAAATCAAAGCAATCCAAACACGGAACTTCCAGTGAGTAATCCTTCCAACAATTTATTTTCAAATATTGCCACAGGACAGCGAAAATGTAGCTAATAACTCCAACGCGTTTCGGACCTGACAAGGTCCTTGTTCACAGGGAACAATGTCTATGGGGCCAGCACTCGTCCGCCTTCCCCATACTCCCCCGTGCTTTGGAAAGACACGCTGATTAGCGCGTCGCTCCAAAACACCCAGCGTATTGCGGCGCATACGAACATACCCTAAGAGGTGGGGGGATATAGTAACAGTGTGCACTAATGCCTACTGCCCACTGACTTTGTATGTCCAGCTGTTCAGCATCTAAAGGCGCATCCCCACGGCATAGGACAAATACCGGCCTGTTTTGCGCCCGTCCCCACGGCCGCGGGGGGGGGGGGGGCGGCTTTTCTCCGCGATGAGCAGAGAACAGCCCTCCCCCCTCCCATTGAGAAGCACAGATTCCTTCCGGTTTTCGGACGGAAGATGGTGCTTGCTCAATGTTTTGCCGCCGGACCGCCAGCGGCAAAACCGTTGGGCGGAAAACCCGTGCAGTGGGGACTGCTGCACAGGTTTTGCATAGAGCACAATCGTGCTCATTTTCGGCTGGTTTATCAGGTGGTCTGAAAAACCGCAAACCAGCTGGAAAACCGTCCGAAAACCCGTGCAGTGGGGACATGTCCTAACTGGGCAATGTATTTGTCCAATACCTCAAATTTGTGCCAAGGATTTTTATTTAGAGCATCGGCATTTGCCACTGATTTGGATGCAGTTTAGCCTCATTTCAATGGGACTAACCCGCCTTACTCCTCCTGGAGAGGACTCCGAGAAGGATCCACTTGGAAGAATGAACATGTCTATTCTTTTTTGTTTCACACCACAGATTTCAAGTCCATGATGTGAAAAATCTGTGCTGTTGTTCACAGTATGAACTACAGCATGGATTGGCCATTGAAATAAATGGCAGTCGGATAACACAAGGATTTTAGTGTGGAATCCCGCATTATAATCGATTGCGTGAACATACCCTAAGATACACAGTTTTAACCAGAAGTTTACATACACTGTATAAAAAGACACATATGCAGGTTTTTCTCACTATCTGACTTGAAATCAGAATAAACCTTATCCATTTTAGGTCAATTGGGAACCAAAATTATTTATATTTGTCAAATAAATTCTCTCTCTCATTATTCTGGCATTTGGCAAATATAAATAATTTTGGTTCCTAATTGACCTAAAACGGGTAAGGTTTATTCTGATTTCAAGTCAGATAGTGAGAAAAACCTGCATAGGTGTCTTTTTATATAGTGCATGTAAACCTCTGGTTTCAACTGTAAATGATCCTTTACATATTAAAACACTAAACTGACTTTTTAGACGTCTCCTAGTATTGCCTCTTTAAGATTTATGAACTCTCCCATGTATTTAGTATGCTTTATGTTTCCAAACACAATTAACCTGGAAGCCTATGGCACAGAACATAGAGTTGTCTCCTATGAATATAAATTGCTTCAGATAGCTCAGCTTCTATACCTGGAAGACATAGAGACAAGAAAATATGTTCACAGGTTAGACAATAATTTATTTTCCCCATCCTGTAGCTCACTGCTTATGTTCTGCTGCTCTGTCCATTTCTCTGTAATAAAGTCAGGCTGAGGCTGAAAATAGGCAATAGATTGATGAATGCTGTCAGGAAGTCATTAAATATGCATTATTTCATTTTTCACGCTTCTCATAGTGAATGCATCTGATATGTTATGCACATGTAATTAATAGAACACATATATCCGTCTCTGTCTTATATTAGGATGCTATTCATAGCATTCACCAATGTGTAAGTTCTTATAGAGTGACAGAACTTGAAGTACTTCACATTGAATTTAGATTTTGTCAGAGCATTTTTATGAAGTCAGCCATTTCAAGATATTGAGAGTGTGGGTGTGCTTTAATATGAATGGACAGGAAGTCACATGTACATACTGAAATGGCTTCCTGATGAATTAGTACTCCTCCCCACTGGAGTACTATTGTTATTTTGTCAAACTTAAAGGGGTTTTGCCACAAAGTAAAATTGATGTGGGAAACTTGCAAACTAAATAATAAACATTTTGACCATTCATCATTATTGAAAATTCTGCACCATTTTTGTTTTAGCTGCTCCTTCAGTGATCCATTGTTTACAGCTCGTCTCCAGGGATACACCAAAAGCTGAGAGCTCCTCAGTCCTGGTCAGACATCCTCAGACCTCACTTCCTTCTCCTCTCAGGAAGCTACTGAGTGTTCAAACCCCAGGTGCTGTCATTCTACTCCCATCCTCTGTACTCCTTAGTAATTAGTCAAACAGTGCGAATAAATAAAAAAAAGAAACCTCAATCAGGTTTGTGCATTGATAAAGAGGGAAAAAAAAACACAGGTTTGGTTCCTGCAGGGATTTGAACCTAGGACCCCTGTGCTGTGTAGCAAAAAACTTTACCTCTCAGCTACTCACAATGCTTTACATAAACAGACCTTTCTTTGACTACAGAGAGGAAAGGCCTGGTGATGTCATCCTGTTGGGTCACATGATATGCAATTCAAACAAATCACACATATCCCCTTCTGAGCACACAGAGCTGAAGAGCTGGATGCAGGAAGTATGAAATGAGATCATGGCAAAACCCCTTTAAATCGATACTTGGTGTGTCCACCTTTACCTTCGGAGTCGTGGAAGTGATGAAATAGCCTCCACAGACAGTGTCGGACTGGGGTGCCTGGGACCCACCAGTAAGACTGTACTCAGGGCCCACCAGTGGAGTTGATTTTAGGGGTCCAACAGCAAGACTGTTCTTGATGCCCATCAGTGGAGTTAATTCCTGGGGCCCATTCTACAGCTACTGTTTGAGACTGCATATACTGCACATGACTCTGGCACTCTGCCTCTTGCTTTCTGCCTCTTTTTCTCTGCCTTTGTCCCTGAAAGGGACCCAACATACACAAGGGCCCACCGGCGGATTCCCTACTCCCCTGTGAGCCAGTCTAAACCTGTCCACAGAGACGTGATCTCAACATCATCAAGTCTGTCTGAAGTTGTGCAGATCCTTCTGTTTCTTGATGTAATCTATATTCACAGAAGATCTGGTTTACTTATCCAAGATGTTTGGAACAACCACCCCGCTGAGTTCCTTTAAAAACTGTGTACCGGTAGCTAGAGGAACTGATGCTGTTTTGAAGACATAGGGTGGTCACATCAAATATTGATCTGATTTCTGTTTGGTTCATTCACTTTACATTGTGTTCCTTGCTAAAAAAAATGAAATATTAACACTTCTATTTCTGAAAGCATTCTTACTTTGCAGCCCACAAGTTTTGCACTGCACTGTACAATGAAAATATTCCATGAACACTTCTACTTTGCTTTTCTTATATTCAAAGAAAGCGTTGAATCACCTCCTTTCAACACCATGTTGTTCTTAGGCGCAATATGAAAGGGGTTGTATCATTTCAATAAATGGTCTTCAGAATAAGGGGACAGTGAAAACAAGCAACTTTGCAATTGGATGTCATTTACAAAGCTGTCTTGTATTCACAGTATCCCTTATCTTCGTTTTCTGTAAACACAGTGCCCCAGTGCCGGTCAGATCCCACCTCCTTGCATTTAATTGGCTGACGGCTCTACTAATTTACATTCTGTCTGGCCCCGGTCGTATTTACGGGAGCGCGCATTCCTGCCTCTCTCAATGAGAATAAGGAGCCGGCAACAATTCACTCTGTACAGCTAGCAGCTTCTCATTGACACTGCAGCTGCTTCTACAATCAGAAAACAGCAGAATTGTGCCTCGGTGCCTTGTGTAAACATAGAAGGGAGACAGATCTGTTCTCTGGATGAGTTCATAGAAGACTGGATTCAACTGTAACAAACCTCCAGCTGTGAGAGGAGAAGAGATCAGTGCTCTGAGTTCGTAGAAGACTGTCTAGACTGAATGCAGGCCTGTGGTATGTAAACAGCTCTTACAAAATAAGACTGCATAAGGAGAGGACAGTGACATGTGGACTCAGAGAGGGGAGAGGGGAAGACAAAAACAATCAGATAGGGAAAAACTAAAATATAACCTTTAATGATACACAGATAAAAAAATTATGGAAATACCTATTAGACACACAAACAATAAAAAATACTCTATAAACTAACCCTAGTTAACCCTACAAAAAGGCTAAGTAACCCTAACCTGACACAAACACGGAAAAGTCGCCCCAACAAGGGCGCTTCTGCCAGGAACCTATCCCTCTACTAAAAATACCCTAGCAATCCCTCATAAATATATGTCCCAACATGTTTCAATCCCTTCCCATATATTAATAAGCTTTCAGGGGACTATTTTAAGGAAAATAAAAAATGGAAAAAATGAGAGTACCGCTAGTACCTAAACACAGATAACACTTATCACAATACTAACAATAATATAGAGGGAAAAAAAGGGTTTAAACATTAACAATGAAACATATAGGCTAGTTTTAGATACTATGACAAAGCCAAGAATGCTCATACGTTAAAAAGGGCCGGTTTTTGAAACTACAACCTTGCCCACAAATGCTCATGCATAGGGTTATAATCTCAAGATTTAATAGCACAAGTACAATACGATATCAAAACCACTGCGCCCAGTAATTGTGTGATCCCAAGATGTTCACCAGGTGACTAGATGACCAGTCTTACCTATAAGCAGCTCGCCGGATCTTGCAGGACCACCAATAATAGCAGACACTGCCTAGTTAACCTGACTGCCAATAGAAGCAGTCACAATTCTATCCGACTCTCACTGTATTATTAATCATCAAACAATCATACCTCAATGGATATATCCCAGAAAAAATCAGCTTAATGTGAACATCATTGCTCAAATGATCACACGGCGCTAGCCACTTGAGACCGGCAGACAATGCTGCTCCCGCATGGGAGAGGGGAAGACACTGACTCGGGAGCGAGCATGAACAGTGAAGGGGGGGATGATGTCATCTCCCTTCAGTTAAGAAACACCCAGCTGGGAAGAAGAAACGCCCCTGGATTTCAGGAACCGAGAGACTCAAGCTTCAAGAAAACAGCCGAACTGATGAAGCAATACATGCCCTTTAAGTGCTGATTTCTCAAAAAATCTTTAAAGATGTAGGCACTCCATTTTTCTGATACTAAACTCCAGGTACTCTGCGTAAATATAGTTACAAGATTAAACAGATGTTCCAGTTTTTTAAAAATTAAAGTTAAACGGAGTCAGGTTGGGTGAAAATAGATAAAAAAGTGTACTTATCTCCTGGTCCTCCACTGCTGATATTCTGTAGTGCCCCACAATCCACTTTTCATCATTTTCTGTGCCACATGCCATCTATCAGCAGAGTCTTATTCTCCATAGTGGGAGAATAGAATACAAACCTCTGCTGTAGGGAAACATGCTGAACAGGAAGTGAAGAGGAGCAGATCCCAGGGTAACTATGCCTTTTTTTAAATTATTCCTCCCTCGCGCCATTTAATGTAAATTTTCAAAAACTAGAACAAATTTTTATATACTGAAGCCACCATTGGGTGGCAGGCTTGGAACTTTACAGAACCTAATACTTTACAGAAATCTACTGTATACAGTAATTATTGAGTTCAAGGTTGTGTGTATAAGTTAGCACAATGCTTAAAGGAATTGTCTCACTACATTGATTCATCATACCTCAGTCCTGTTTTCTTGGTTTCATTTTAAATTCAGGGGCGTGTTTACAGGCTTGTACTAGGCTGCAGTAGAAGCCAGGTCTGTAGCTATAGCAACGAGTGCTGGAAGCCTATCATGAGAGACTGAACAGGTCTGTAGCTATAGCAACCTGAGGAACTGATGCAGCCCATACAAGAGGGGATATCTTGGAATAAGTAGGACACTGTTAATGGACACATAAGTTACTTGTTTTTGCAAGATCTTTAACATAACAAGTAATCCTTGTAGTTAGACAATTCCTTTAACACAGTTTTCAGCTAGTTATACATTTTTACGCTATCCTATGGAGTACAATAAAAGTACGGACATGAATATCTGTATACAGTAAACCTATCCATAGATTACTTTAAATAATAATCCCATAATTAAAAATCTAAACATCAAAAAACAAATTTGACAGTATAAAAGCAATAATGACTTACATATCCATGCTTATTCTTATTTTCTATGGAGCAATTCTCAGAGGTCAAAGTAAAAAATGTCATGTTTGTTACAAATCCAAGCAAAATCAAATAAAAATATAGCATACTGTAGTTGTATAAAAAGAAGGGTAGTAATACCAGGGAAACCACACTTTCCAAAAATTTAAACAATAAGCCAAAGTTAGAATTTTTCATGGCCAAGTTTGTTGCACCACACTCAAAAACAAAATGACCAAAAAATATGGCGTAGCCCTAATGGGTTTATTTTGCAGCAAAACCTGTTGACGGCCTTTTCTCTATATAAATGAACTGTAATACACCAAAACTAGGCGCATTATACACCAGGCACGACACATTTGAATGTTTCTAAAGTAAACGCATCAAATATGCTAGCAATGATATTCTAGGCGCCTAGTTCATGCTATGCGCCTAGATTAGGTGCATCAATTATACTAAGAAGGGTAGACCAGACGGCAAATTTCTGACAGGTTCATTCATTCAGGTGCACTGTACACTCATTTAATGCACCTTAAAACTGACATGAAGGCGCCTCTTTCCTGACATGTCGCCCGAAGTCTTTTGAAGAGCAGGCTATGGCTATAAAAGTTATAGAATGCAAGCTGTTGACTCGCCTTGGGTACATGTAACACCCTTACACATTAGGGGCGGCATGTATGAATAGGGCTGCACCAGATATCTGGCGTCTTTTCAGCCCGATATCAGACACAGCCCCGTTCATACATGTTTTAATCTTCCGTACGCCATTATCAGGCTCATTACAGCACTTTGTAATGCACCTGATTTTGGAGGCATGCGGGAGGCGGGGCTCACTAGAACCGTAGCGAAGCTACATATTTATAGCTTCGCTATGGCATTTCTAGGCGCATTACTGCTGGAACAGGTAAACCACTTTCAAAATGGTATATCTGAGCCAGAAAAGTCGCCCTAGTGCTAGAATGCGCCTGATTTATGACCTGCTGTAGAGCGGCTTCATAAATCTGGTGCATTCTATGTCATTATTATGCAAAAGAAATTTGGCGTTCACACGCTAAATTTCATGCATGTCACCCATGATGGCAATTTCTCCTAAAAATAAAACCACAAAAAAAAAAATGGGACATAGATTACCAAGGAAAACTACAAAGCTACACTTACTGCTCAATGGCTGAAAGATATACTGAGTCCCATCAGCAGGCATCTCTGGCCCAAAAGCTGCATGGGAAAGATAGGCAGGTGCCGGATATTAATGAGCCAATGCTCTAGGTACTAATTCACACCAGCATGCATACTGTGGCTTTCTGCATGCTGGGGTGAATTAGTACCTAGAGCATTGGCTCATTAATATCCGGCACCTGCCTATCTTTCCCATGCAGCATTTGGGCCAGAGATGCCTGCTGATGGGACTCAGTATATCTTTCAGCCATTGAGCAATTTCTCCTAACCCCACTCCCACTCACCACCCCCATATTCTAATGCATGCTCGACACCACATACAAGAACAAATAGTTTTTTTTTGTTTTTTTGAAGGGTATGCTATAACTATGAAAGAAATAGGAGTTGAGGTGTTCACTCGCCTTGGGAGAGAGGTACATGAGCTGGCCATATATCTTAGATAGCTATTTCCCTTTAACTATCATACATATGACCAGGTGTTCTGTATGGAGAGTAATCTGCTTTCAAACAATTCTGGCAGCAGTTTACCTGTCCTGAAAATGATTGCATCAAGTGTGTGAAAATCCTTCTTTCCCCTTCTTTCCCGGCGAGGGAATGTTGGGATACCTCTATGCATATTGGATGGTCAGCCAGTTCCACTTAAGTTGGCGAGTTTGGCTGACAAGAATGTACACGGCCATTTATAGACTCATCAAGCCCGGGGCCGGACACGGGGGGCGCAGCCCTAGGGGGAGGCCCCTCATGACCCGGCACGCCGGGCGTACGTGCGGCCGTTAGGAGAATGGAGCGCGACGTGCGGGGGGGGCACGCTGTATATAGGCGCGCCGCACGTCGCGCGGGAATCAGTGGCGCAGAAGCAGCGAGTGAGTCAGGAGCTGCTGCGCACGTACCTCTGCTCTCTGCACAGTAAGCGGCAGCATGTCGGGGATCGATGAGCTGCTGGAGCAGCTCAGGGCAGCGGCGACTCAGCGGGGACCTGGATGGCTGCAAGATCAGGTGCGGGGTGCTCTGGGGGTGAGCCTCTCCCCTGGGACTCCTGTTTCACCAGGGGGGGCGGTGGGGCCTCCGGCATTGCCCAGGCGCAGGGCTCGTCCCCCCCAGAGACTTAGCCCTGATATAACGCCCAGGGTCCGCGCACGTCAACGGAGCCCCTCAGGGGACCCTCCGGTCCGAGTGGCGCGCACGTCGGCTCGGACTCGCGTCGCCCGGGCCGGGAGGAATCCGGCACGACGGGCGGGCCCAGCGGAGCGCGGCCGGGGTCACCCCAGTCCAGGGGAGGCTTCGGCCGTGGCTCCTGTCTTCAGTTCTACGCGGGAGGCGGCGGGGGGCCCCGGTGATGTGCCGGTCGGGGTCCACGCCTGGAGTCAGAGTTCCGGAGGTCGGAGGGTGAGCCAGACGGTGGGAAGCGCACAACGGTTCCGGATGGAAGATGACGGACGGCATTCGGCTGGTCCCGGCGCGGGGGAGGATCTGGACGGCAGGAGCGAAGAAGGCGAGGCAGAGCGGAGAATCCGGTCGGTGGTCCAGCGGATGCCGGATCGGAGGGCCGTGGAGGCCTGGATACAAGAGGACGTCTCGGATCAGCGTGGACAAGGCAGCGGTCTTCAGGGATCGAGTGGAGCGGCTGGCGGGATCACAGCTCCCGCGCAGCCTGGTGAGTCCTCCTCTATGTTTAGTCTGTCACCGTCGGGGGGTGCGGTGGCGGGGGCACGCGTAGTTGGGGGGCCGCCGGCGTGGGAGGAGTTGGCGGGGAGCTTGAGGGAGTTGTTGACGCGTTTGCCAGGGCCGGCGGGCGGTTTGGGACCGGTATCACCGATAGCGGCGTGGGGGGCGGCGACATCCTCTACGGTTGTTCCCTCCTCTTCTCCTGGTGGGCCAGTGTCGGGGGCTGGGTCGCAGGTCAGGGGTTCGGGGGTGACAGTGTCAGTGCAGACAGAGCAAGACACGGTTGACGCGGTTCGCCTTGATGACAGAGCGAAGGGGGAGGTTTATGTGTGCTTCGAGGGGCCCTTGGGGGCTCACTTGAAGAAGGAGGTGAAGGAAAAGATTTGGCAAGACGAATACGTCGAAATCTTTTCGCTTCTCCCCTTGGAAAAATTTAACTTAGCTAAAGGGAAGAGGGATGAGAGTAAGAAGGAGGAGGAGGAGAAGCGGAGGTGGCGGTTGATTCCGCAGACCTTCCAGAATTGGTTGCAAGCATTTGCCATTTTGGCAAGTGTGATCGGGGAGAAGGCGCCGGATAACTGTTCCGCGCTTTTCTGTTATTTGGACTCTATTGGGGAAGCCCAGAGGGTTTATGGGGGACAGGCGTGGCTCCGATACGACGAGCAATTTCGTCAGCGGAAGGCAGTGCGTCCTTCCATTCGCTGGGACCACAAAGACATCGGCCTGTGGTTGAAGGTGATGGCACCGTCTCGGTTTGGCCAACCCTTTCAAGGGGGACCCGGTGCCACTGGTCAACAGGGGGGCACTGGGTCGATCGGTGGGGGGACCTCAGGGGGACCTCGTACGGGAGTCTGTTGGCAATTTAACGAGAATCAGTGCCGGTTTGGGTCAAATTGCCGTTTCAGACACGTTTGTTCAGTCTGCAGTGCCGCTTCCCATGGGTCAGCACGGTGCATGCGGAGGGGAAAAGGGAAGGGGGGGGTGGCTCAGCAAGGGGGCGACACCAGGGAGGGGGGCCGCGATGGTGCCGTATCTAAATAGATACCCGGACCAGAGAGCGGCATTTTTGATAAAAAGGGGTTTTAGCGACGGTTTTCGGATTCCAGTTCCTCCTCATGAGGTCCCTTTCTCGACCAAGAACTAAGCTGGCCAAGGAGGTCTCATTGGGGAGAATGGCGGGCCCATTTTCATTTTTACCGGTTGCGAATTTAGGTGTGTCTCCGTTAGGGGTGGTGCCGAAGAAAGAGCCGAACAAGTTTCGGTTGATTCACCATCTTTCGTTCCCAAAAGGCCTGTCGGTCAATGATGGCATCGATCCGGAGCTGTGTTCGGTGGTTTACACCTCTTTTGATGCAGCGGTTCGTTGGGTGCGTTTTTATGGGAAAGGGGCTCTTATGGCCAAGACGGACATTGAGTCCGCTTTCAGGCTGTTGCCCGTTCATTCGGACAGTATTCACCTGCTGGGATGTTTTTGGGATGGTTCCTTTTTTGTTGATCGGTGTTTGCCGATGGGTTGTGCGATTTCTTGTTTTTACTTTGAGACCTTTAGTACTTTCCTGGAATGGGTGGTTCGGGACGTGTCCGGTTTGGGGTCGGTGATACATTACTTGGACGATTTCCTTTGCGTTGGCCCAGCGGACTCTGGGGTTTGCGGGTCGCTGTTGGCTTCAATGCAATGGGTGATGGGACAGTTTGGGGTTCCGCTGGCCCCCGATAAGACTGAGGGCCCGGCCACTTCGTTGAATTTTTTGGGGATTTGCATCGACTCCGAGTTGATGGAATGTCGGTTGCCGGAGGAGAAGGTGGTCGCTTTGAGGGGTGAAATCAAGCTGGCGTTAGCAAAAAGGAAGGTGACGCTGCGGGAGTTACAATCGTTACTGGGCAAGCTTAATTTTGCTTGCCGCATAATGCCTATGGGTCGGATTTTCTCGAGACGATTGGCGGGGGCTACGTCGGGGGTGCGGGCTCCTCATCACTTTATTCGTTTGACGGCGGAACACAAGGAAGATCTCAAGGTCTGGCATTCGTTTATGGAACATTACAATGGGAGATCCATTATTTTACAGGCAGTGGTGAGTAACGCGGATGTGGAAATTTTCACTGACGCGGCGGGGAGTGTTGGTTACGGGGCGTATTGTCAAGGGGCGTGGTGTGCCGGACGGTGGCCGGTCTCGTGGGCGGAGGCAGGTTTAGTCAGGAACTTAGCGCTTTTGGAGCTATTTCCTATCGTCTTGGCGGTGGAGCTTTGGGGGGAAAGTTTCAGGAACAAAAAAGTTAGGTTTCACTGTGACAACTTGGGAGTCGTTCAGGCCATCAATTCCCTTTCGGCGTCCTCCCCTCCGGTTATTGTTCTGCTGAGGCACTTGGTTCTTCGTTGTCTAGGTCTGAACGCTTGGGTGATGGCGGTGCATGTTCCAGGGGTGGAGAATGAGTTGGCTGACGCTTTGTCTCGTTTTCAGTGGGAGCGATTTCGGGAGCTGGCTCCGGACGCCTCGGTCAAGGGAGAGGATTGCCCAGTGGAGCTATGGAATTTGGTCGCGATTCCGCGAGCCGCTTGATGAAGGCATCTCTGGCCAAGGGTACCTGGGAGTCCTATTCCGCGTCGTGGGAGCTGTGGCTAAGGTGGCTGGAGGTCGCGGGGCCACTGGTGACGGACAAAGAGAGAGCAGCGGCTTTGTTTTGCCTGGTTGGTCATGTTGCCGAGGAAGGTTGGTCAGTGGCAAAAACGTCGCGTTTTCTTTCAGGTCTGGCTTTTGGTTTCAAGGCCCGGGGTTTGGGTGACGTGACAAAGTCATTTGAGGTGGTGCAGGCAATGAAGGGCTTTCGTCGGGGGGCAGTGACAATGGATGGTAGGCGCCCGGTGGTTTTTTCACTTTTGGAGCGTTTGGGGGCGACGTTACCGGTGGTTTGTTTTTCAGATTTTGAGATAGTATTGTTTCAGCTTGCCTTCTCTTTGGCCTTTTTCGGAGCTTTGAGAATTGGTGAGCTGGTATCCCCCAGCAAGGGTAGGGGGGGTGGTCTGTTGGCGGAGGACGTGCAGCTGAAGGATGGTGGGATTTCATTGGTGATTCGCAGGTCTAAGACTGATCAGCTGGGTAAGGGCAAGTTGCTACATTTGGGGATCGTCCAGGGGTCGCTCATGTGTCCGGTTCGCTGCTTCGAACGTTATAGGCAGGTACGTGGTGGGGGCCGGGGACCCCTGTTAGTGCATGCGGATGGCACGTTTGTGTCTCGTTTTCAATTTACGGCAATCTTCCGCCGTTGTTTGTCGGAAGTGGGGTTAGATTCCTCGCAGTTTGCCCCCCATTCATTTCGGATTGGCGCGGCTACGGAGGCCGCGGGATGGGGTTTGGATACGGCAGCGGTAAGGCGAATTGGCAGATGGGAATCGGAGCGTTATCGCTCATATATTCGCCCTCATCTGGTGCTGGTTACCCCGTGACAGTAGTTAATTAAAAAAAAAAAAAAAAAAGGGGGGGGGGGGGGATACAAGTCGCTGTGGTTTACCGAGTACGGGAGTTTTGGCAGGAGTGGCGACAGGGTATTATCTCCTCCCGTTTTTCTGTTACTTGCTTTTGCTGTTCTTTTACAGGTCCAGTGCAGAGGCTGGTATGGATTTTCGGCCACTCATTCGTGCACTGGGGCTCCCAGCGAGCGGCTCTTCGGGCGAGTGGGCGGCAATTAGGTGTCCCGGAACCGGTGGCGCTGGTGCATTGGATCGGGATCAGAGGCATGCTTTGGCGACAGGTTCTTCCGGAAGTCCAACGGTTCGCCCAATGGGATCGTCCTCCGAATGTGTTGGTCCTACATGTTGGGGGTAATGATTTAGGCCAGCGCCCCATTAGGGAGCTTATTAGGGACATAAAGTTTGATTTGCTGCGGCTGTGGTCTTTGTTCCCGGGTATGGTCACGGTGTGGTCGGACATTGTCCCCCGATTGTCTTGGCGGCAGGTTACCTCGTTGGTGGGTATTAACCGGGCTCGTTTGAAGGTAAACAGGGCGGTCGGCTCGTTTGTGGTGCGAAATGGGGGTTTTTGCGTGCGCCATAGGGAATTGGAGCCGGGCGAAGGGGAGTTTTGGCGTAGGGACGGGGTGCATCTAAATGCGGTCGGTTTGGATCTTTGGTCGTTAGACATTCGGGAAGGGATTGAGCGAGCATTGGGGCTGTGGGGGGCGGCGCGCTCATGAGGAGTCATGGGACGCTTGCTGTGGCGGGTATGGGGTCCTTGGAGTCGGTGAAATGGAGTGGGGGAGTCAGGTTATGCTTGGCTCCCAGTTTTATGGATCGGTCTGGCGGAGGTGGGGGGCTCCGCAGGGCATGTCCTTGGGAGCTGGTGAATGGTTAGCCGCCTGAGGTGGCTCTTGGTGCCCTGAAGCCGGGGGTGATGGCTGGGGGTAATATGTGGAGATAAACAGTGTGAAGTCTTCGCCAGACCCGGTTGTTGCTTGGACAGCTGAACTCCAAGGACCTCTGCCCCAATTTTGGTTATTCGTGGATTAGGCCGAATGGGTAATTGGGTTACATGCTCATTTGGGAATGCTTGTGTTACTGTTTGTTTGTTTGTAATAAAATGGCTGCTGTGGCCAATTATATCCAACCTCTGTCTCAGTGTCCTCTTTAGGTGGGGGTGATGGAAAGCATGGGGGTTGGAATTATTGGCAGGGTGGCCAAAGAAGGGTAGGCGCTGCTCAGGGTCAAGCCCGGGGCCGGACACGGGGGGCGCAGCCCTAGGGGGAGGCCCCTCATGACCCGGCGCGCCGGGCGTACGTGCGGCCGTTAGGAGAAAGGAGCGCGACGTGCGGGGGGGCGCGCTGTATATAGGCGCGCCGCACGTCGCGCGGGAATCAGTGGCGCAGGGGCAGCGAGTGAGTCCCACCCTCCCTCCCTATGTTTGAGGTGAAGGTTGCTAGGGTTGGTGCCGTGGGGGGTTAGTTGGTGTTGGTTCGGTTCGTCGCAGTGGCGGCGGGTATGGGGTCCTTGGAGTCGGTGAAATGGAGTGGGGGAGTCAGGTTATGCTTGGCTCCCAGTTTTATGGATCGGTCTGGCGGAGGTGGGGGGCTCCGCAGGGCATGTCCTTGGGAGCTGGTGAATGGTTAGCCGCCTGAGGTGGCTCTTGGTGCCCTGAAGCCGGGGGTGATGGCTGGGGGTAATATGTGGAGATAAACAGTGTGAAGTCTTCGCCAGACCCGGTTGTTGCTTGGACAGCTGAACTCCAAGGACCTCTGCCCCAATTTTGGTTATTCGTGGATTAGGCCGAATGGGTAATTGGGTTACATGCTCATTTGGGAATGCTTGTGTTACTGTTTGTTTGTTTGTAATAAAATGGCTGCTGTGGCCAATTATATCCAACCTCTGTCTCAGTGTCCTCTTTAGGTGGGGGTGATGGAAAGCATGGGGGTTGGAATTATTGGCAGGGTGGCCAAAGAAGGGTAGGCGCTGCTCAGGGTCATGTCAAATTGAGCTCAAAAGGGGGACGGTCTCTCATTGGGGAGAGGCAGTATGTCGCTGTATGGAGACTTATGTGCCTTGAACGCTCCACTGAAATTCAAATATATTCCAAGAGGCCCATGAGCCTTTTAGAATATAGCTAAAACTAAGTCAGATTCTTCTGTAGATTATATGACATAACTGAGTAAATTATTATTACTAAACATTGGTGGAGAAATCCAGTCCTCACATTCTGACATTACCCGAAATGGGCTGGTTAATGTAGAAGACACAAGAAGAGGCTTACTTTTTAGTATTTTTATTACGGTTTGGTCATGCTGTGCTACTGATTAGTCACTGTAATATAATTGAACCTAAGACAAAGAAGCAGTGAGACTTAAAGACTGAATAAGACTGATGGTGAAGGTTAGCTATCGATTGAAAAAGCAATGAAATCATGCACAGAAGAGCTGTGATTATTCCTAGTCCTGAGTCATAACCCTTGTCACCTTTATGAGTCTATCTAGTAGACATTTTTGTTCCTTTGACGTAGTATGACCTAGTTAAACTGAACGGACAAATACCACACAGATCAAGGGGGGGGGGGCAAAGTTAACCAAGAGCTTAGGGTGGCATGGAGGAATACATAAGGTAAGTATTAATGCAGAAAAGGAGTGGAGAATTGTGGAAAAAAGCACAAAGAGAAGATGTGAGCAGCTGAAGTCTTATCCTAATATTACATTCATATTGTATACCCTATAAGGATTTAAAGCAAGTTTTTTGAGATTTTTTTTAAGATCCCTAGTATAGGTTTCAGAACAGATCACTGCAAGCGATGGTGTAAGCCACGCCAAGGAGTGGAATCTAAGTAGGTCCTGGTGATCACCACAGCCTGCCGCAAGACGGGTTGGACTTGCTGTGATGGGAGCCTACCAGATCACTACCCCTGACGTGACTAGCTTGCAGTGACAGCCAAGGTGCAGAGTGCTACAGAGTCAGCAGGCAGATACAAGGTCAGAGACAGGCAGGAAGGTCAGGGCAGGTGGCAGGCAACGTGGTCAGGAAGACAAGCAAGAAGGGTCTGCTACATGGAATACAGAAAGACTCCACAAACTAACTCCTCACAAACACCAATGGAGTGGTGGAGCAAGACAGGAGGGAGGGGGGGTGAGCACTAATAAAGGGAAAGGTAGAACCAATTGGATGTTAATGGTGCCACTTCCTTTAAACAAAAAAAATAAAACAAAAATAATACACATAAGAAAGCGCGGGCCGAGCCGCAGCAGGGATAAGAGCAGGAGCGTGGACGGGTAAGTGCAAGGAGGAGCACCGTGCACGGGCGCGTTTGCGGTCCTGGACTCGGTCCACAGTGCAAGTCGTGCAGGCAGTTGTCAAGAAGGAGGGGGACAGATGCGACTGTGGACCTGGACATGGACCGCAGCATGGCCTGTGACAATAGGCTGGGACTATACTGTAGTAAAACATACTCAACTGTCCCACTGCTTCAGCAATTCTGGAGTGCATTGTTTCCCACTTGTCACATACATCACAAAAAGACTGAAAAAACCCCTTTAAAGAAGACAACCCTTTTTAAAGTTTTGCAAAAACGGCGCAATGCACCAACACCAGCAAGAAAAATAATTGAAACTATTTTTTTCTTAATCCAAAGATAAAATCACAATAAAGACAAAGCACATTTGTATACCACTGGGGACATGGTGGTAGGCAGGTGACACAGGGGGATCTATGCTCAATCTTTCACAAATGCATTATGAATTAACTTAAAATATAAATACCGCATATCTCTCAACATACCACCACCGGGGAAAAACACAGTCCCAAAGCGCGTTTCGTGTGGCTTCTTCTGTGCTATTCAAATGTGCTTTGTCTTTATTGTGATTGTATCTTTGGATTAAGAATAAAAATTGTTTGATTTATTTTTCTTGCTGGTGTTGGTGCATTGCACCAGTTTTGCAAAATAGTTTATAAGTTGATTAATACTGGGACTTTGAGAAGTATTTTTGTACAATTGACATGTTGTAGTCAGGTCTCCAAAAGAAACCCACACAATTTGAATTATACATTGTTTGGTGCAATTTTGGTTAAAATATACAAGGGAACTGATATATATATGTTTTAACTACACATTATTCATAATATTTATTCTATGCTTTTGGCTTTCCTTCTATTTTTGGATCCATTGTACCTTTTTATGTGGAGAGATTTATAGGTTAATTTAGGATGTCTTTTAAATTATACTAATGCCCAAAGTCCCAGTCTAAGTGAACCAGCCCAGCGTATGCAGCCAGAGATCCTCAGTAGTGTGCAGCCAGAGAGCCCAGCCCCAGCAGTGTGCAGCCAGAGATCCTCAGTAGTGTGCAGCCAGAGAGCCCCAAACCCAGGAAGCCGTGTGTGCAGCAGAGTTGCCCCCAACCCTCAGCAGTGTGCAGCCAGGAGAACCAACCCAGCAAGTGTGCGCCAGAGAGCCCAAACCCCAGCAGTGTGCAGCAGAGAAAAAAAAACCCAACCCCAGCAGTGTACAGCCGCAAGAGCCACATGCAAGCGTGTGCAGCCTGAGAGCCACAGCCCCAGCAGTGTGCAGCCAGAGAGCCCCAGCAGTGTGCAGCCAGAGAGCCCCAGCAGTGTGCAGCCAGAGAGCCCCAACCCCAGCAGTGTGCAGCCAGAGAGCCCCAGCAGTGTGCAGCCAGAGAGCCCCAACCCCAGCAGTGTGCAGCCAGAGAGCCCCAACCCCAGCAGTGTGCAGCCAGAGAGCCCCAACCCCAGCAGTGTGCAGCCAGAGAGCCCCAACCCCAGCAGTGTGCAGCCAGAGAGCTCCAACCCCAGCAGTGTGCAGCCAGAGAGCCCCAACCCCAGCAGTGTGCAGCCAGAGAGCCCCAACCCCAGCAGTGTGCAGCCAGAGAGCTCCAAACCCAGCAGTGTTGTCTGTGCGCCAGAGAACCCAGCAGTGTGCAGCCAGGAGCCCCAACCCGCAGTTGGTGCAGCCAGAGACGCCCAGCAGTGGCAGCCAGCGAGCCCAACCCCAGCAGTGTGCCGCCAGAGAGCCAACCCTGCAAGTGTTGCAGCCAGAGAGCCCAACCCCAGCGAGTGTGCAGCCAGAGGACGCCCCAACCCCAGCAGTGTGCAGCCAGAGAGCCCCAACCCCCCCTCCAGCAGTGCAGCCAGGGAGCCCCCAACCCCAGCAGTGTGCAGCAGAGAGCCCAAACCAGCAGTGTGCAGCAGAGGGCCCCAACCCCGCAGTGTGCCGCCAGGGAGGCCAGCCGTGTGCAGCCAGAGAGCCCCAACCCCAGCAGTGTGCAGCCAGAGAGCCCCAGCAGTGTGCAGCCAGAGAACCCCAAACCCCAGCTGTGTGCAGCAGAGGCCCAACCCACAGTGTGCAGCCAGAGAGCCCCAACCCCAGCAGTGTGCAGCCAGAGGTCCCAACCCCAGCTGTGTGCAGCCAGATGCAGCACAGCAGTGTGCAGCCAGAGGCCCAACCAGCGTGTGCAGCCAGAGAGCCCCAGCAGTGTGCAGCCAGAGAGCCCAACCCCAGCAGTGTGCAGCCAGAGACCCAACCCCAGCAGTGTGCAGCCAGAGAGCCCCAACCCCAGCAGGGTGTGCAGCCAGAGGGCCCAACCCAGCAGTGTGCAGCAGCGAGCTCCACCCCAGTCAGTGTGCAGCACGAGAGCCCCAACCCCAGCTGTGTGCAGCCAGGAGAACCCAAAACCCCAGCAGTGTGCAGCCAGAGAAGCCCCAGCCTGCAGTGTGCAGCAGGAGCCCAGCCCCTAGCCGTGTGCAGCAGAGAACCCAACCCTGCAGTGTGCAGCTGAGAGCTAAACCCCAGCAGTGTGCAGCCAGAGGGCCCCAACCCAGCAGTGTGCAGCAGAGAGCCCAGCAGGTGTGCAGCAGAAGAGCCCCAACCCAGCAGTGTGCAGCAGAGTGGCTCCAACCCAGCACTGTGCAGCCAGAGAGCTCCAATCCCAGCAGTGTGCAGCCAGAGAACCCCAACCCCAGCAGTGTGCAGCCAGAGAGCTCCAACCCCAGCAGTGTGCAGCCAGAGAGCTCCAACCCCAGCAGTGTGCAGCCAGAGAGCCCCAACCCCAGCAGTGTGCAGCCAGAGAGCTCCAACCCCAGCAGTGTGCAGCCAGAGAGCCCCAGCCCCAGCAGTGTGCAGCCAGAGAGCCCCAGCCCCCGGCAGTGTTGAAGCCAGTGAGCCCAACCCAGCAGTGTGCAGCCAGAGAGCCCCATCCCCAGCAGTGTGCAGCCAGAGAGCCCCAACCCCAGCAGTGTGCAGCCAGAGAGCTCCAACCCCAGCAGTGTGCAGCCAGAGAGCTCCAACCCAGGCAGTGTGCAGCCAGAGAACCCAACCCCAGCAGTGTGCAGCCAGAGAGCCACAGCCCAGCAGTGTGCAGCCAGAGAGCCCCAACCCCCAACAGTTTGCAGCAGAGAAGCCCATGCCAGTTTGTGCAGCCAGGGAGAACCCAACCACACGCAGTGTGCAGTCAGCGAGCCCCTGCCGTATGCAGGCCAGAGACCCAACCCCAGCAGTGTGCAGCCAGAGATCCCCAACCCCTTCAGTGTGCAGCCAGAGACCGCCAGCAGTGTGCAGCCAGAGAACCCCAACCCCAGCAGTGTGCAGCCAGAGAGCCCCAACCCCAGCAGTGTGCAGCCAGAGAACCCCAGCAGTGTGCAGCCAGAGAGCACCAACCCCAGCAGTTTGTGCAGCAGAGAGCCCCAACCCAGCAGTGTGCAGCGAGAGCCCCAACCCCAGCAGGTGTGGCAGTCAGAGAACCCAACCCCAGCAGTGTGAGCCAGAGTGCCCCAACCCAGCAGTGAGCAGAGAGAGCCCCAACCCCCATGCAGTGTGCAGGCCAGAGGCTCAACCAGCTGTGCAGCAGAGAGCGCCAACCCCAGCAGTGTGCAGCCAGAGAGCCCCAACCCCAGCAGTGTGCAGCAGAGCGCTCACCCCGGAGTGTGCAGCCAGAGAAACCCCAAACCCCGAGTGTGAGCCAGAGAGCACCAACGCCCATCCAGCAGTGTGCAGCCAGGAGAGCTCCAACCCAGCAGGTGTGCAAGCCAGGAGAGCTCCTACAGCAGTGTGCAGCCAGAGAGCTACAACCCCAGCAGTGTGCAGCCAGAGAGCCACAACCCCAGCAGTGTGCAGCCAGAGAGCCCCAGCAGTGTGCAGCCAGAGAACCCCAACCCCACCAGTGTGCAGCCAGGCCCATACCCAGCAGTGTGTTCCCTGAGAGCCCAACCCCAGCAGTGTGCCAGCCAGAGAGCTCCACCCAGCAGTGTGCAGCCATGAGAGCTCAACCCAGCTGTGTGCAGCCGAGAGCCCAGCAGTGTGCATGCCAGAGGAGCCAAACCCCAGCAGTGTCCAAGCAGAGAGCCCCACCCCAGCAGGTCCAGCCAGAGAGCCCCTGCAGTGTGAGCAGAGAGCCCAACCAGCAGTGTGCAGCCAGAGGAGCGCTCCAACCCAGCCAGTGTTGAGAGAGAACACCAAAACCCAGCAGTGTGCGCCAGAGAGACTCAGCCCAGCAGTGTGCAGCCAGAGTAACCAACCCCTGCAGAGTGCTGAGAGAGCCAACACCAGGCAGTTGTGAGAGAGCGTCAACCGCATGTGTGCAGCAGAGGCCCCAGCAGTGTGCAGCCAGAGACCCAAACCCAGCAAGTGGTGCAGCCAGCGAGCCCAACCCAGCAGTGTTGCGTCAGAGAACCCCAACCCCAGCATGTGTACAGCAGTGAGCTCCAACCCGCAGTGTGCAGACAAAGAGCTCAACCTCAGCAGTGTGCAGCCCGAGAACCCCCACCCAGCAGTGTGCAGCCAGGAGAGTCTGCAAACCCAGCGTGTGAACCAGAGAGCCCAAACCCTGCAGTGTGACAGACAGAGAGCTCCAACAGCAGTTGTGAGCCAGATCCAGAGAGCTCCAACCCCACGCCAGTGTGCAGCCAGAGAGCCCCTAGCAAGTGTGCAGCCAGAGCGCACCCCAAACCCCAGCAGGTGTGCAGTCCGGAGAGCCCCAACCCAGCTAGTGTTGCAGCCAGAGAGCCCCACCCCAAGCAGTGTGCAGCAGAGAGCTCAACCCAGCAGTGTGCAGCAGAGGCCCAACCAGCAGTGTTGCAGCAGAGAGGCCCAACATGCAGTGTGCAGCAGAGAAGCCCCAATCCAGCAGTGTGCAGCCAAGAGAGGCCCAGAGCAGGTGCAGCCAGAGGCCCCACCCCAGCAGTGTGCAGCCAGAGAGCTCCAACCCCATCAGTGTGCAGCCAGAGAGCCCAACCCCGCAGTGTGCAGCCATGAGAGCTCCAACCCCAGCCGAGTGCAGCCAGAGAGTCCAACCCAGCAGTTGTGCAGCCAGGAACCCCCGCAGTGTTGCAGCAGAGAGCCTCAACTCCAGCATGTGAGCCAGGAGAGCACACAGCCCAGCAGTGTGCAGCCAGAGAACCCCAGGCCCGTGTGCAGCCAGAGAGCCCCAAAAACCCAAACAGTGTGCAGCAGGAGCCCAGCAGTGTGCAGCCAGAGAAACCCCAACCCCGGCAGTGTTGCAGCCAAGAGAGGCCCAAACCCAGCTGTGTGCGCCAGAGAAAACCCAACCCCAGCAGTGTTGCAGCCCAGCGAGCACAGCACCAGCAGTGTGGCAGCCAGCGAGCCCAGCAGTGTGAGCAGAGAACCAACCAGCAGTGGGCGCAGAGAACCAACCAGCAGTGTGCAGCCAGAGAGCTCTAACCCCAGCAGTGTGCTCAGCCAGGCAGCCCAACCCAAGCAGTGTTTGCAGCAGAGAGCTCCAACCCCAGCGTGTGCAAGCCACGAGAACCCCAAACCAGCTGTGTGCAGCCAGAGAGTCCAGCCCCAGCATGTGTGCAGCAGAGAGCCCAGCAGTGTGCAGCTAGAGAGCACAGCCCCAGCAGTGTGCAGCAGAGAGCCAGCAGTGTGCAGGCTTGAGAGCCCCATACCCCAGAGTGTGAGCAGAGAGAACTCCAACCCCAGCAGTAGCAGTGTGCAGCCAGAGAGCTCCAACCCCAGCAGTGTGCAGCCAGAGAGCCCCAACCCCAGCAGTGTGCAGCCAGAGAGCCCCAGCAGTGTGCAGCCAGAGAGCCCCAACCCCAGCAGTGTGCAGCCAGAGAGCTCCAACCCCAGCAGTGTGCAGCCAGAGAACCCCAACCCCAGCAGTGTGCAGCCAGAGAGCCCCAACCCCAGCAGTGTGCAGCCAGAGAGCCCCAACCCCAGCAGTGTGCAGCCAGAGAACCCCAACCCCAGCAGTGTGCAGCCAGAGAGCCCCACCCAGCTAGTGTCAGCCAGAGAGCCCAAGCTGTGTGCAGCCGAGAGCTCCAAACCAGCACGTGTGCAGCCAGAGAACCCCAACCCCAGCAGTGTGCAGCCAGAGAGCCCAGCCCTGCAGTGTGCAGCAGAGGCCCCAACCCCAGCAGTGGTGCAGCAGAGAGCTCAGCCCAGCAAGTGTGCAGCCATGGAGCTCCACCCCAGCAGTGTGCAGCCAGAGAACCCCAACCCCAGCAGTGTGCAGCCAGAGAGCTCCAACCCCAGCAGTGTGCAGCCAGAGAGCTCCAACCCCAGCAGTGTGCAGCCAGAGAGCCCCAACCCCAGCAGTGTGCAGCCAGAGAGCCCCAACCCCAGCAGTGTGCAGGGAGAGACCCAGCAGGTGCCAGCAGAGAGCCCCTAACCCAGCAGTGTTCTGCCAGAGACCCCCAACCCCAGCAGTGTGCAGCCAGCCGAGCCCAGCAGCGTGCAGCAGAGCGCCCAACCCCAGCGTGTGCAGCAGAGAGCCCCAACCCCCGAGTGTGCAGCCAGAGAGCCCAACCCAGCCAGTGTGCAGCGAGAGCCCCAACCAGCAGTGTGCAGCCAGAGCGCAGCAGTGGTGCAGCGAGAACCCCACCAGCAGTGTGCAGCCAGAGAACCCCAACCCCAGCAGTGTGCAGCCAGAGAGCACCAGCACACTGCAGCCAGAGAGCACCAACCCCAGCAGTGTGCAGCCTGAGAACCCCAACCCCAGCAGTGTGCAGCCAGAGATCCCCAACCACAGCAGTGTGCAGCCAGAGAGCCCCAGCAGTGTGCAGCCAGAGAGCTACAGCCCCAGCAGTGTGCAGCCAGAGAGCTCCAACCCCAGCAGTGTGCAGCCAGAGAGCTCCAACCCCAGCAGTTGTTCAGCCAGAGAGCTCCAACCCAGCAGTGTGCTAGCCCAGAGAGCCCACCCCAGCAGTGTGCAAGCCAGAGAGCCTCCCATCAGAGTGTGCAACCAGAGTGCTCCAACCCCAGGCTGTGTGCAGCCAGAGTGCCCAAATCCCAGGGTGTGAGCCAGAGAGCCCAAGCCCCAGCAGTGTGCAGCCACAGAGCCCCAAACCCAGCAGTGTGCAGCCAGAGAGCCCCAACCCCAGCAGTGTGCAGCAGAGAGCCCAACCCAGCTGTGTGTGCAGCCAGAGTACCCCCAGCAGTGTGCAGCCTGAGTGCTCCAGCCCAGCGTGTTCAGCAGAGAGCCAAACCCCGAGCAGTGTGCTGCCAGAGTGCCCGAACACCGCAGTTGTGCAGCCAGAGAAGCCCCCCAACCAGCGTGTGCAGCCAGAGAGCCCAACCCCAGCAGTGTGCAGCCAGAGGCCCAGGGAGTGTGCAGACGGAGAGCTCCACCCTAGCAGTGTTGCAGCCGAGAGCCTCTCAGCCCCAGCAGTGTGCGCCAGAGAGCTCCAACCCAGCAGTGTGCAGCAGTGAGCATCAGCCCCTAGCAGTGTGCAGCCAGCGAGTCAACCCCAGCAGTGTGCAGCCAGAGAGCTCCAACCCCAGCAGTGTGCAGCCAGAGAGCTCCAACCCCAGCAGTGTGCAGCCAGAGATCACCAACCCAAGCACTGAGCAGCCAGAGTGAGAGAGCCCAGCAGTGTGCAGCCAGAGAGCCCCAACCCAAGCAGTGTGCAGCTGAGCGCCCAGGCAGTGTGCAGCCAGAGAGCCCCAACCCCAGCAGTGTGCAGCCAGAGAGCCACAACCCCAGCAGTGTTGCAGCAGAGAGCTCCAACCCAGCAGTGTGCAGGCCGGAGAGACCTACCATAGCCCCTGCAGTGTGCTGCCGAGAACCCCAACCAGCAGTGTGTGCAGCCGGATGAGACCTAGCCCGAGCAGTGTGCAGCCAGAGACCCCCCCCCCCTGCAGTGTGCAGCCAGAGTGCAGCAGTGTGCAGCCAGAGAGCCAACCCAGCAGTGTGCAGCCAGAGAGCTCCCAAACCCAGAAGTGTGCAGCCAGTGAGCCCCAGCAGTGTGCAGCCACAGAGCCCCAGCAGTGTGCAGCCACAGAGCCCCAGCAGTGTGCAGCCACAGAGCCCCAGCAGTGTGCAGCCAGAGAACCCCAGCCCCAGCAGTGTGCAGCCAGAGAGCCCCCACCCCCGCAGTGATGCAGCAGCGAGTGCCCCACCCCAGCAGTGTGCAGCCCGAGAGCTCCAACCCCAGCAGTGTGCGCCAGAGAGTCCAATCCCAGCAGTGTGCAGCCCGGAGAGCGCCAACCCAGCGTGTGCAGCCAGTGGTGTCAACCCCCAGCAGTGTGCAGCCAGAGAGCCCCAACCCCAGCAGTGTGCAGCCAGAGAGCCCCAACCCCAGCAGTGTGCAGCCAGAGAGTCCCAACCCCAGCAGTGTGCAGCCAGAGAGCCCCAGCAGTGTGCAGCCAGAGAGCTCCAACCCCAGCAGTGTGCAGCCAGAGAGCTCCAAACCCAGCAGTGTGCAGCCAGGAGAGCCCAACCCAGCAGTGTGCGCAGGAGAGCTCCAACCCAGCAGTGTGCGCAGCCGGGCCCCAAACCCAGCAGTGTGCAGCAGAGAGCTCCACCCCAGCAGTGTGCAGCAGAGGAGCTCAACCCCTGCAATGTGCAGCAGAGAGCCCAACCTCCAGGCAGTGTGTGCAGCCAGAGAGCCCAACACAGCAGTGTTGAGCCAGAGAGTCCAACCCAGCTGTGTGAGCCAGAGAGTCCCAGCAGTGTGCAGCCAGAGAGCTGCCACCCAGCAGTGTGCAGCAGCGAGCCTCCAACCCCAGCAGTGTTGCAGCCAGGAGAGCCCAACCCGGAGCAGTTTGCAGCCAGAGATCCAACCCCCGCAGTGTGCAGCCAGCTCTCCCCAACCCCAGCAGTGTGCAGCCAGAGAAACCCAACCCCAGCAGTGTGCAGCCAGAGAGCCCCCACCCCAGCAGTGAGCAGCCAGAGAGCCCAGAGTGTGCAGCCGAGAGCTCAACCCAGCAGTGTGCAGCCAGAGCGCCCCAACCCTGCAGTGTGCAGGCAGAGAGCTCCAACCCAGGCAGTGTGGCAGCCCAGAGAGCTCCAACCAGCAGTGTGCGCAGCCAGTGCGCCCAACCCAGCAGTGTGAGCCGAGAACCCAACAACCAGCAGTGGCAGCAAGAGAGCCCCAACCCACAGAGTGTGCAGCCAGAGGGCCCCAACCCCAGCAGTGTGCAGCCAGAGAACCACAACCCAGCAGTGTGCAGCCAGAGAGCCCCAACCCCAGCAGTGTGCAGCCAGAGACCGCCAACCCCAGCAGTGTGCAGCCAGAGAGCCACAACCCCAGCAGTGTGGCAGCAGAGAGCTCCAACCCAGCGGTGTGCAGCAGAGAGCCACAGCAGCAGTGTGCAGCTGAGAGCCCTAAGCCCCGCAGTGTGAGCCTGAGGAGTCTCCCAACCCCAGCAGTGTGCAGCCAGAGAGCTCCAACCCCAGCAGTGTGCAGCCAGAGAGCCCAACCCCAGCCGTGTGCAGCAGAGGCCAACCCGCAGTGTGCAGCCTGAGAGCCCAACCCCTAGCAGTGTGCAGCAGAGAAGCCCAACCCCAGCGTGTGCAGCCAGAGAGCCCAACCCCGCAGTGTTGCAGCCAGAGAGCCCCAACCCAGCAGTGTGCAGCCTAGAGAGCCCCCAGCTGTGTGCAGCCAGAGAGGCCCAACCCAGCAGTGTTGCTGCCGAGACTCAAACCCAGCAGTTGTGCAGCCCGAGTGATCAACCAGCAGTTGCGCCAGAGAGCCCACCTCCAGCAGTGTTGCAGCCAGAGAACCCCAACCCAGCAGTCTGTGCAGCAGAGAGCCCCAACCCCAGCAGTGTGCAGCCAGAGAGCCCAGCAGTGTGCAGCCAGAGAGCCCCAACCCCAGCAGTGTGCAGCCAGAGAGCTCCAACCCCAGCAGTGTGCACCCAGAGAGCCCAACCCCAGCAGAGTGCGCCAGAGAGCCCCAACCCCAGCAGTGTGCAGCCAGAGAGCACCAACCCCAGCCGTGTGCAGCCAGAGAGCCCAAACCCCAGCAGTGTGCAGAAAGAGAGAACCAACCACAGCAGTGATCAGCCAGAGACCACAGCCAGCAGTGTCAGCTGAGAGCTCCAACCCAGCAGTGTGCGCCAGAGAACCCAACCCCTGCAGTGTGCAAGCAGAGAGCTCCAACCAAGCAGTGTGCAGCCAGCAGAGAGCCCCGCCCTGCAGTGTTGCAGCCAGAGAGCGCCAACCCAGTGTGCAGCAGGGAGATCCACAGCCCAGCAGTATGTGCAGCCAGAGAGTCCCCAACACAGCAGGTGCAGCCAGAGAGCTCCAACCCCAGCAGTGTGCAGCCAGAGAGCCCAACCCCAGCAGTGTGCAGCCAGAGAGTCAACCCCAGCAGTGTGCAGCCAGAGAACCCCAGCAGTGTGCAGCCAGAGAGCCCCAAACCCCAGCAGTGTGCAGCCAGAGACCCCCAACCCCAGCAGTAGTGCGCCAGAATGGTTGTCCCAAGCAGTGTGCAGCCTGAGAGCTCGAACCCCAGCAGTGTGCAGCCAGAGAGCTCCAACCCCAGCAGTGTGCAGCGAGAGAGCCCCAACCCCAGCAGTGTGCAGCCAAGAGAGGCCCCAACCCAGCAGTGCTGGCATCCAGAGGGCCCCAGCAGTGTGCAGCCAGAGAGCACCAGCCCCAGAGTATGCAGCAGAGAACCCAACCCCAGCAGTGTGCAGCCAGAGAGCCCAACCCAAGCAGTGTGACAGCCAGAAGAGCCCCCAACCAGCAGTGATGTGCAGCAGAGGGCCCAACCCCAGCAGTGTGCAGCCAGAGAGCCACAACCCCAGCAGTGTGCAGCCAGAGAGCCCCAACCCCAGCAGTGTGCAGCCAGAGAGCCCCAGAGTGTGCAGCAGAGAGCCCCAGCCCCAGCAGTGTGCAGCCAGAGAGCTCCAACCCCAGGCAGTGTGCGCCAGAGAGCCACGAGCCCAGCAGTGTGCAGCCAGAGGCTCCAGCCCCAGCAGTGTTGCAGGCCAGAGAGCCCGAAACCCAGCCAGTGTGCAGCCAGAGAGCTCCAACCCCAGCAGTGTGCAGCCAGAGAGCCCCAACCCCAGCAGTGTGCAGCCAGAGAGCGCCAGCCCCACAGGTGTGCAGCAGAGAGCCTCAGCAGTGTGCAGTCAGCCAGAGAACCCCAGCAGTGTGCAGCCAGAGAGCTCCAACCCCAGCAGTGTGCAGCCAGAGAGCTCCAACCCCAGCAGTGTGCAGCCAGAGAGCCCCAGCAGTGTGCAGCCAGAGAGCCCCAACCCCAGCAGTGTGCAGCCAGAGAGCCCCAACCCCAGCAGTGTGCAGCCAGAGAGCCACAGCCCCAGCAGTGTGCAGCCAGAGAACAACCGAGCGTAGTGTGCAGCCAGAGAGCCCCAACCCAGCAGTGTGCAGCCAGAGAGCCCCAACCCAGCGTGTGCAGCCAAGAGAATCCAAAACCCCAGCAGTGTGCAGGCAGAGGAGTCCCAAACCCCCCCCCCCCCCAGCAGTGTACAGGCATGAGCCACAGCGCCCAGCCAGTTTGCAGCCAGAGTGCACCCAACCTGCAGTGTGCAGCCAGAGAGCCCCAAACCCAGCAGTGTGCAGCCAGAGAGCTCCAACCCCAGCAGTGTGCAGCCAGAGAACCCCAACCCCAGCAGTGTGCAGCCAGAGAACTCCAACCCCAGCAGTGTGCAGCATAGAAGCTCAAAACCCTCAGTGTTGCAGCCAGAGAGCCCCAACCCCAGCAGTGTGCAGCCAGAGAGCTACAGCCCCAGCAGTGTGCAGCCAGAGAGCCCCAACCCCAGCAGTGTGCAGCCAGAGAGCCCCAACCCCAGCAGTGTGCAGCCAGAGAGCCCCAACCCCAGCAGTGTGCAGCCAGAGAGCTCCAACCCCAGCAGTGTGCAGCCAGAGAGCCCCAGCAGTGTGCAGCCAGAGAGCCCCAACCCCAGCAGTGTGCAGCCAGAGAACTCCAACCCAGCAGAGTGCAGCAGAGAGCCCAACCCAGAAGTGTGGTGCAGCCAAAGAGAGCCCCACCCAGCAGTGTGCAGCCCAGAGACCCCAACCCAGCAGTATTGAGCAAGAGAAACCCCTACCCGCGAGGGTGCAGCCAGAGAGCTCCAGCCCCAGCAGTGCGCAGCCCGAGAGTCCCATCCCCAGCCGTGTGCAGCCTGAGAGCTACAACCCCAGCAGTGTGCAGCCAGCAGAGTAGGCCCCTGCAGTGTGCAGCCCTCGAGAAGCCCAAACCCCAAGCAGTGTGCAGGCCAGAGAGAGAGCTCCAACCCCAGCAGTGTGCAGCCAGAGAGCTCCAACCCCAGCAGTGTGCAGCCAGAGAGCCACAGCCCCAGCAGTGTGCAGCCAGAGAGCTCCAACCCCAGCAGTGTGCAGCCAGAGAGCCCCAACCCCAGCAGTGTGCAGCCAGAGAACCCCAACCCCAGCAGTGTGCAGCCAGAGAACCCCAACCCCAGCAGTGTGCAGCCAGAGAGCCCCAGCAGTGTGCAGCCAGAGAGCTCCAACCCCAGCAGTGTGCAGCCAGAGAGCCCCAACCCCAGCAGTGTGCAGCCAGAGAGCCCCAACCCCAGCAGTGTGCAGCCAGAGGGCCGCAGCCCCAGCAGTGTGCAGGCCAGGAGCCCCAACCCAGCAGTGTGCAGCAGAGAGCTCCAACCCAGCGTGTGCAGCCAAGGAAGAGAGCCCCAGCAGTGTGCAGCCAGAGAGCCCCAACCCCAGCGTGTGCAGGCAGAGAGCTCTACACCAGAGTGGGCAGACAGAGAACCCAGCAGTGTGCACTCAGAGGAGCCCCACCCAGCAGTGTGCCAGCCCAGAGAGCCCCAACCCCAGCAGTGTGCAGCCAGAGAACTCCAACCCCAGCAGTGTTCAGCCAGAGAGCTCCAACCCCAGCAGTGTGCAGCCAGAGAGCTCCAACCCCAGCAGTGTGCAGCCAGAGAGCTCCAACCCCAGCAGTGTGCAACCAGCGTACCCCAGCAGTGTGCAGCCAGAGAACCCCAGCAGTGTGCAGCCAGCTAACCCCAACCCCACCAGTGTGCAGCAGAGTTGCCCAACCCCGCAATGTGCAAGCAGAGGGCCCAGCATTGTGCTGCCAGAGAGCTCCAACCCCAGCAGTGTGCAGCCAGAGAGCCCAACCCAAGGAGTGTGCAGCCAGGAGAGCACAGCCAGCAGTGTGCAGCCAGTGAGCTCGCCCCGCAGTGTGCAGCCAGAGAGCCCACCCCAGCCTGTGCCGCCAGAGCGCCCAGCAGTGGCAGCAGGAACCCCAACCCCAGAGTGTGCAGCAGGAGCTCAACCCAGGCCGTGTGCAGCCAGAGAGCCCAGCGCCGCAGTGTGCAGACAGAGAGCCCACACAGATGTGCAGCCACGAGAGCTCCAACCCCAGCATGTGTGCAGCCAGAGAGCCCAAGCCCAGGCAGTGTGCAAGCCAGAGAGCCCAACCCCTGCAGTGTGCAGCAGAGAGCCCCAAACCCCAGCAGTGTGCAGCCAGAGCTCCAACCCCAGCAGTGTGCAGCCAGAGAACCCCAACCCCAGCAGACGTGTGCAGCGAGGAGAGAGAGCCCCAGCCCTAGCAGTGTGCAGCCAGAGAGCCCAGCAGTGTGCAGCCAGAGAGCCCCAACCAAGCAGTGTGCGCCAGGAGCTCCAACCCAGCAGTGTGCATGCCAGAGCGCCCCCAACCCCAGCAGTGTGCAGCCAGAGAGCCCCAACCCCAGCAATGTGCAGCCAGAGAGCCCCAACCCCAGCAGTGTGCAGCCAGAGAGCCCCAAACCAGCAGAGTGCAGCCAGAGAGCCCCAACCCCAGCAGTGTGCAGCCAGAGAGGACCAACCCCAGCAGTGTGCTGCCAGAGAGCTCCAACCCCAGCAGTGTGCAGCCAGAGAGCCCCAACCCCAGCAGTGTGCAGCCAGAGAACCCCAACCCCAGCAGTGTGCAGCCAGAGACCTACAGCCCCAGCAGTGTGCAGCCAGAGAACCCCAACCCCAGCAGTGTGCAGCCAGAGAGCCAGCAGTGTGCAGCCACGAGAGCACAACCCCCGGCAGATGTGCAGCCAGAGAGCCCTATACCCCAAAGTGTTGCAGCCAGTGAGCCCAACCCCAGCAGTGTGCAGCCAGAGAGCCCCAACCCCAGCAGTGTGCAGCCAGAGAGCCCCAACCCCAGCAGTGTGCAGCCAGAGAACCCCAACCCCAGCAGTGTGCAGCCAGAGAACCCCAACCCCAGCAGTGTGCAGCCAGAGAACTCCAACCCCAGCAGGTGTGCGAGCCGAGAGCTCCAACCCAGCAGTTCGGTGTGTGCAGCCAGAGTGCCCCAACACCCAGCAGTGTGCAGCCAGGAGAGCTCATCCAAGCAGTGTGCAGCCAGAGAGTCCAATCCCCAGCAGTGTGCAGCCAGAGAGCTCCATCCCAGCAGTGTGCCAGCTAGAGAGCCCCACACGGGCAGTCGCGTGCAGCCAGGAGGAGCCACAACCCAGCAGTGTGCAGCCAGAGAGCTCCAACCCCAGAAGTACAGCCAGAGAGCTCCAACCCCAGCAGTGTGCAGCCAGAGAACCCAACCCAGGCAGTATGTTAAGCAAGAGAGCTCTCAAACCAGCAGTGTGCAGCCAGAGAACCCCCAACCCCAGCAGTGTGCAGCCAGAGAGTCCCAACCCCAGCAGTGTGCAGCCAGAGAGCCCCAGCAGTGTGCAGCCAGAGAGCCCCAACCCCAGCAGTGTGCAGCCAGAGAGCCCCAACCCCAGCAGTGTGCAGCCAGAGAGCCCCAACCCCAGCAGTGTGCAGCCAGAGAGCCCCAACCCCAGCAGTGTGCAGCCAGAGAACCCCAGCAGTGTGCAGCCAGAGAGCCCCAACCCCAGCAGTGTGCAGCCAGAGAGTCCCAACCCCAGCAGTGTGCAGCAGTGAGCCCGAACCAGCAGTGTGCAGCAGAGAGCCCAACCCCATGCAGTTTGCAGCCGAAGGCCACAACCAGCAGTGTTGCAGCAGATGAAGCCCCAACCCAGCAGTGTGCAGCCATGAGAATCCACACCCCCCCAGCAGTGTGCAGCCAGAGAGCCCCAACCCCAGCAGTGTGCAGCCAGAGAGCCACAGCCCCAGCAGTGTGCAGCCAGAGAGTCCCAACCCCAGCAGTGTGCAGCCAGGAGGAGCCAAGCCCAAGCAGTGTGAGCAGAGAGTCCAACCCCTGTAGTGTGCAGCAGAGAGCCCACCCCAGCAGTGTGCAGGCAGAGAGCCCAACCCCGCAGTGTTTGTAGCCAGAGGAGCCCCAACCCCAAGCAGTGTTTAGCCAAAGAGCCCAACCCCAGCAGTGTGCAGCCAGATAACCCCAACACCAGCAGTGTGCAGCCAGAGAGCTCCAACTCCAGCAGTGTGCCAGTGAGAGCCCAGCGTGTGCAGCAGAGAACAACCCCAGCAGTGTGCGCCAGAGAGCCAGCTCAGTGTGTAGCCAGAGAGCACCAACCACCATAGTTGTGCAAAGCAGAGAGCACAACCCCAGCAGGTGGCAGCAGAGAGCCCCAACCCCAGCAGTGTTCAGCCAAGAGAGCCCCGCAGTGTGCAGCCGAGAGCCCAACACCTGCAGTGTGCAGCCAGAGGCCCACCCCAGCAGTTGTGCAGGCCAAGAGAGTCCAGCCCAGAGTGTGCAGACAGCACCCCAACCCCCAGCAGTGTGCAGACAGAGCAACCCAAGCAGTGTGCATAGAGAGCCCCAACCCCAGCAGTGTTTGCAGCCAGGAGATACCCAAACCAGGCAGTGTGCAGCCAGAGAGCTCCTTCCCCAGCAGTGTGCAGCCAGAGAGCCCCAACCCCAGCAGTGTGCAGCCGGAGCCCAACCTCAGCAGTTGTGGGGCAGCAGAGAGCTCCAACCCAGCAGTTGTGAGGCCACGAGAGTCCAAACCTAGCAGTGTGCTGCAGAGAGCCCCACAACCCAGCAGTTGTGCACCAGAGAGCCCACCCAGACAGTGTGCCGCAGAGTGCCCCAAGCAGTGTGCAGCCAGAGAGCACCAACCCCAGCAGTGTGCAGGCAGAGAGCCCCAACCCCCAGCAGTGTGCAGCCAGAGAGCACCAACCCAGCGTGTGCAGAGAAGAGCGTCAACCCAGCAGTGTGCTGCCAGAGAGCCCAACCCCAGCAGTGTGCAGCCAGAGAGCTCCAACCCCAGCACTGTGCAGCCAGAGAGCCCCAACCCCAGCAGTGTGCAGCCTGAGAGCCACAGCCCCAGCAGTGTGCAGCCAGAGAGGCCAACCCCAGCACTGTGCAGCCAGAGAGCTCCAACCCCAGCAGTGTGCAGCAGTAGAGCCCACCCAGCACTGTGCAGTCAGAGAGCCCCAGCAGTGTGCAGCCAGAGAGCCCCAACCCCAGCAGTGTGCAGCCAGAGAACCCCAACCCCAGCAGTTTGCAGCCAGAGAACCCCAACACTAGCAGTGTGCAGCAGAGAGCTCCAACCAAGCAGTTGTGCAGCAGAGAGTCCCAGCGTGTGCAGCCAGAGCGCCCATAAACCCCAAGCCGTGTGCAGCCAGCCAGCGAAGAGAGTCAGCAGGTGTGCAGCAGGAGAGCTCCAACCCAGCAGTGTGCAGCCAGAGAACCCCCCAGCCCAAGCAGTGTGCACCAGAGAACCCCAACCCAAGCAGTGTGCAGCAGAGCGTCAGCAGTGTGCAGCCCGAGAGCCCCAAACCCTAGCCGTATGCAGCAGAGAACCCCAAACCCCTGCGTGTGAGCAGAGAGCTAACCCCAGCAGTGTGCAGCGCAGAGAGCCCTGCAGTTGTCAGCCAGAGAGCTCCAACCCCAGGCAGTGTGGAAGCCAGAGAAGCCCCAACCCAGCAGTGTGCGCAGAGAGCCCAACCCTCGATGCAGTGTGCAGCAGGAGAGCCACCGCCCGCAGTGTGCAGCCAGAGAGTCCCAACCCCAGCAGTGTGCAGAGAGAGCTCAACCCAGCAGTGTGGAGCAGAGTGCCCCAACCCAGCAGTGTGCAGCCAGAAGAGCCCCCAAACCCAGCAGTGTGCAGCAGAGCGCTCCAAACCCCAGCAGTGTGCAGCTGAGGCTCAACTCCGCTAGTGTGCAGCCAGGATACCAACACAGCAGTGTGCAGCAGGAGAGCTCCAACCCAGCAGTGTGCTAGCCTGAGAGCCACTGCCGCAGTGTGCTGCCAGAGAGCTCACCCAGCAGTGTGCAGCAGAGAGCCCAACCCAGCATGTGTGCAGCAGAGTCCCAACCCTGCAGTATGCAGCAGAGAAGCTCAACCCCAGAGTGTGCATCCAGAGCGCATCCAAACCAGCAGTGTGAATGCCAGCGGCCACGCCAGCAGTGTGCAGCCAGAGAAACCCCAACCCCTGCAATGTTGCAGGCAGAGAGACGCCAACCCCAGCAGTGTGCGCCAGAGAGCCCGCAGTGTGCAGCCCAGGAGCCCCAACACAGCAGTGTGCAGCAGTGAACCACACAGCAATGTGCAGCAGGAGAGCTCCAACCCCTGCATTGTGCTGCAGAGAGCCCAACCCAGCAGTGTGCAGCCAGCGAGTCCCACCAGCAGTGTGAGCCAGAGGTCCACCGAGCAGTGTGAGCCAGAGAGCCCCAACCCAGAGTGGTGCAGCCCGAGGATCAACCCGCAGTGTGCAGCCAGAGAGCTCAACCCCAGCAGTGTGCAGCCAGATAGCCACAACCCCAGCAGTGTGCAGCGAGACCCCAACCCAGCAAGTGTTCCGCAGAGAGCCCCAACCCAGCAGTGTGAGCCAGGGAGAGCTCACCCCATCAGTGTGCGCAGAGAGCCACAGCCCCAGCAGTGTGAGCCAGAGAGCCCAAACCAGCTGTGTGCAGCAGAGAGCCACCAAACCAGCAGTGTGAAGCATGAGAGCCCCACCCAGCTTGTGCGCCAGAGAGCCAACCCAGAGTGTGCAGCCAGAGAGCCACAGCCCCAGCAATGTGCAGCCGAGTGCTCCAGCCCAGCAGTGTGCAGCAGAGGCGCCCCACCCCAGTGTGTGCCAGCCCAGGCGAGCCCAGCAGTGTGCAGGCCAGAGAGCCACAGCCTAGCAGTGTGCAGCCAGAAGAGCCAACCTCAGAGTGAGCAGAGAGCTCATAACAGCCGTGTGCAGAGCCAGAGAGCAAGCCCCAGCAGTGTGCAGCAGTGATCTCCAACCCCAGCAGGTGTGCAGCCAGAGGCCCCAACCCCAGCGTGTGCCGCCAGAGGTTGCTCCAACCAGCAGTGTGCAGCCATGAGAGCCAGCAGTGTGGCAGAGAGAGCCCCAACCCAGCAGTGTGTGCAAGAGAAGCCCCAACCCTGGCAGTGTGCAGCAGAGAGCTCCAAACCCCAGCAGTGTGCAGCAAGAGAGTCCACCCAGCAGGTGCGCCAGACAGAGAGCTCCAAACCCCAGCAGTGGTGTGGTGCTTGCAGAGAGCTCCAACCCAGCAGTGTGCAGCCAGAGAGCCCCACCCCAGCAGTGTGCAGCCAGAGGGCCCCAACCCCAGCCCCCCCCCCCCCCGTGTGCAGCCAGGAGCCCAACCCCAGAGTGTGCAGCCAGTGAGCCACAAACAAGCAGTGTGCAGCCAGAGGGCCAGCAGCCCAGCAGTGTTGCCGCAGAGAACCAACCCCAGCGAGTGTGAGCCAGAGAGCTGCAACCCGAGTGTGCCGCTGAGAGCCCAACCAGAAGTGTGAGCCAGAGAACCCCAACCCAGCAGTGTGCAGCCAGAGGAGCTCCAAACCAGCAGTGAGCAGAGACAGAGAGCCCAACCGCAGTGTGCAGCCAGAGTAGACACAATCCCAGCAGTGTGCAGGAGAGAGCCCAGCAGCAGTGCTGCAGCCAAGCGAGCCCACCCCAGCGTGTGAGCCAGAGCGCCCCCAACAGCAGTGTGCAGCCAGAGAACCCAACCCCAGCAGTGTGCAGCCAGAGAGCCCCAGCCCCAGCAGTGTGCAGCCAGAGAACCCCAACCAGCAATGTGCGGGCAGAGGAGCTCCAACAGCAGTGTGCAGCCCAGAGAACCAGCCCAGCAGTGTGCAGCCAGGAGAGCCCAGCCAGCAGTGTGCAGGCCCAGAGGAGCCCAAACCTGCAGTGTGAGCCAGAGCCTACAGCCCAGCAGTGTGGCAGCAGAGAGCTCACCCCAGAGTGTGAGCCAGAGAGCCCCAACCAGCGTGTGCAGCCAGAGAGCCCAACCTTGCGTGTGCAGCCAGAGAGCCCCACCCCCAGCAGTGTGCAGCCAGAGAGCTCCAACCCTAGCAGTGTGCAGCCAGAGAGTCCAAGCCCAGCAGTGTGCGCAGAGAGCCCCAACCAGCAGTGTGCAGCCAGGAGGTGTCCCATCACCAGCAGGTGCAGCCAGCGAGCCCAGCAGTGTGGCCAGAGAGCCCTCAACCCTGAGTTGTGCGCCAGAGAGCCAGCCCCAGCAGTGTGAGCAGAGAAGTGTGAGAGAGGGCCCCAGATGTGGGGCAGAGCGGGCCCCAGCAGTGGCAGCGGAGCCGAGACCCAGCAGTCTTCAGACAGAGAGCCCCCAACCCCAGCAGTGTGCCGCCAGAGAGCCCAACCCAGCGTGGTGCAGCCAGAGAGCCCCAACCGCAGTGTGCAGCAGAGAGCCCAACCCAGCAGTGTGCGCCAGAGAGCCCCAACCCTGCAGTTGTGCAGCCAGAGAGCCCAACCCCGCAGTGTTGAGCAGAGAGCCACAAACCCAGCAGTGATGCAGCCAGGCGGGGAGGGGGCCTCAGCCCAGCGTGGCAGCCAGAGAGCCCAACACTGCAGTGTGAGCCAGAGAGCCCTCAACCCCAGCTGTGTGCAGCCAGGCGAGCCCAACCCCAGCATGTGCAGCAGAGCGCTCACCCCAAGCAGTGTGCAGCCGAGAGCCCAACCCAGCAGTGTGTGCCAGAGGGCTCAGCCCCCGAGCAGTGTGCAGCCAGAGAGTAAACACCAGCAGTGTTCAGCCAGAGAGCCAACCCATGAGAGTGCAGAGAGAGCCCCAACCCCAGCACTGTGCAGCCAGAGAGCTCACCCCAGCGTGTGCAGCCAGAGAGCTCAACCAGCAGTGTGGCAGCAGCGAGCTCCCCCCCAGCAGTGTGCGCCAGAGAACCCACCCCAGCAATGTGCAGCCAGAGAGCTCAACCCAGAGTGTGTGAGCAGAGAGCCCCAACCCCAGGCAGAGTGCAGCAGAGAGCCCAACCCAGCAGTGTGGCAGACAGCGAGCAACCCCAGCAGGGTGCAGCAGGAGTGCCCAACAGGCAGTGTGCGCCAGAGAGCCCAGCCCAAGCAGTGTGCAGCCAGAGTGCTCCACCCAGCCGTTTGCAGCAGAGATAGAGAGCCCAACCCCGCAGTGGGCAGCCAGAGAGCTCAACCCAGCAGTGTGCAGCCAACAGCCAGAGCGCTCCAACCCAGCAGTGTGGCAGCCAGAGAGCTCCAACCCCAGCAGTGTGCAGCCAGAGAGCTCAACCCCCGCTGTGTGAGCCAGAGAGCCCACCCAGCAGTGTCAGCAGAGAGCCCCAACCAGCAGTGAGAGCCAGCGAGCCCCACCCCAGGTGTGCAAGCCAGAGAGCCCACAACCCAGCAGTGTGCAGACAGAGTGCCCAGCAGTGTGAGCCAGAGAACCCAACCAGCGTGTTGCAGGCCAGAGAGCTCCAACCCAGCAGTGTGAGCCTGAGAGCCCAAACCCAGAAGTGGGGTAGAAGTGTGCAGTCCAGGAGCACCCACCCAGCCAGTGTGCGCCGAGGAGGCCAGCCAGCAGTGTGCAGCAGAGAGACCAACCAGCCAGTGTGCAGACAGGAGAGCCCAAGCCAGCAGTGTGCAGCCAGAGAGCCCCAGCCCCAGCAGTGTGCAGCAGAGAACAACCCAGCAATGTGCAGCCAGAGGAGCTCCAACCCAGCCAGTGTTGCAGCCAGAGAACCCAAGCCAGCAGGTGTGCAGCCAGAGAGCCCCAGCCAGCAGTGTGCAGCAGAGAGCCAAACCCAGAGTGTGCAGCAGAGCCCTACAGCCCAGCAGTGTGCAGCAAGTGCTCCAACCCAGCAGTGTTGCAGCAGGAGAGCCCCACCCCCAGCAGTGTGCAGCCAGAGAGCCCACCCGCAGGTGTGCAAGAGAGAGCCCCAACCCCCAGCCGTGTGCAGCCAGAGAGCTCCAACCCCAGCAGTGTGCAGCCAGAGAGCTCCAACCCCATCAGTGTGCAGCCAGAGATCCCAACCAGCAGTGTGCAGCCAGAGAGTCCCAAACCCGCAGTGTTGCAGCAGAGAGCCCCAGCATGTGCAGGCCAGAGAGCCCACCCCTGCAGTGTGCAGCCAGAGCCCCCCAGCCCCAGCAGTGTGCAGCCAGAGAAGTGTGCAGCCAGAGGGCCCAGCATGTGCAGCAGAGGGCCCAGCTGTGTGGCAGCCAGAGAGCGAACCCCAGCAGTCTTCAGAAAGAGACCCCAAACCCAGCAGGTTGCAGCCGAGAGCCCAACCCCAGCTGTGTTGCAGCCAGAGGCCCAACCCAGCAGTGTTGCCAGGCCAGAGAGCCCCAACCCCTGCAGTGTGCAGCCAGAGGGCCCCAACCCCGAGCAGTGTTGCGCCAGACAGAGAGCTCCCAACACCAGCAGTGTGCGCCAGAGAGCCCCAACAGGCAGTGTGCAGCAGAGGGCTCAGCCCAGCAGTGTGAGCCAGGAGAGCAGCAACCAGCAGTGTGCAGGCCAGAGAGCCCCAACCCAGCAGTGTGCAGCCAGAGAGCCAACCCAGCAGTGTGCAGCAGAGCAGAGAGAGCCCCAACCCAGCACAGTGCAAGCAGAGCGCCCCAACCCAGTAGTGTGCAGCCAGAGAGCCCCAACCCCAGCAGTGTGCAGCCAGAGAGCCACAGCCCCAGCAGTGTGCAGCCAGAGAGTCCCATCCCCAGCAGTGTGCAGCCAGAGAGCTCCATCCCCAGCAGTGTGCAGCCAGAGAGCTCCAACCCCAGCAGTGTGCAGCCAGAGAGCCCCGAACCCATCAGTGTGCGCCAGAGAGCCCAACCCCAGCTGTGTGCCGCAGAGAGCCCAGAGTGTGCTGCCAGAGTAGCCCCAAACCCTGTACGTGTGCAGCGCAGAGAGCCCCAGCCCGGCAGTGTGCAGCCGAGAACGTGTGCAGCCAGAGGGCCAGCAGTGTGAGCCAGAGGGCCCAAGCAGTGTGCAGCAGAGAGCCCGAAACCCAGCAGTTTCAGGAAGAGAAGCCCAACCCAGCAGTGTGCAGCCAGAGAGCCCCAACCCCAGCAGTGTGCAGAAAGAGAACCCCGCAAGTGTGCAGCCAGCGAGCCCCAACCCAGAGTGTGAAGCCAGAGAGCTCAGCAGTGTGCACAGGAGAGCTCCAACCCCTGCAGGGTGTGTAGCAGAGAGCCCCAACCCAGCCAGTGTGCAGCCAGTGAAGCTCAACCCCAGCAGTGTGCAGCAGAGAGCCCCAACCAAGCAGTGTGCAGCCATGAGGGTCAGCCCAGAGTGGGAGTGTGCAGCCAGACAGATGCTCCAACCCCAGCAGTGTGCAGGCCAGGAGGCCCCAACCCAGCGTGTGCGCCAGGAGAGCCCAACCCCAGCAGTGTGCAGCCAGAGAGCCCACCCCAGCCCTGTGCAGCCAGAGAGCCAGCCCCAGCACGTGAACAGCCAAGAGTGCCACAAACCCCGCGCAGTGTGCAGCCAGAGTTAGGAGAGGCTCCATCCCCAGCTGTGTGCAGCCAGAGAGCTCCAACCCCAGCAGTGTGCAGCCAGAGAACCCCAACCCAAGCAGGGTGCAGCCAGAGAGCTCCAACCCCAGCAGTGTGCAGCCAGAGGCCCCACCCCAGACATGTGCCAGCCAGGAGAGTCCCAACCCAGCTGTGTGCAGCAGAGAACCAACCCAGCAGTGTGCAGCCAGAGCGCTACAAAGCCCAGCAGTGTGCAGCCAGCGAGCCCAACCCTAGCAGTGTGCAGTCAGAGAGCCCACAACCCAGCTGGTGTGCAGCCAGATTGAGGCTAGCGCCCAACAGTGTGGCAGCCAGAGAGCCAACCCCGAGCAGTGTGAGCCAGAGAGTCAACCCAGCAGTGTGCAGCCGAGGCTCCAAACCAGCAGGTGTGCAGCAGAGAGCCCCAACGGCCCAAGAGTGTGCAGTTCAGAGAAGCTCCAACCCCAGCAGTGTGCAGCCAGAGAGCTCCAACCCCAGCAGTGTGCAGCCAGAGAGACACATCCCCAGCAGTGTGCCGCCAGAGAGCTCCAACCCCAGCTCGCAGTGTGCAGCAGAGAGCTCCAACCCAAGGCAGTGTGCAGGCTAGAGAGCCCAACTCCAGCAGTGTGCAGCCAGAGAGCCCCAACCCAGCAGTGTGCAGCCACAGAGCCCCAAACCCAGCAGTGTGCAGCCAGGAGACCAGCAGTGAACAGCCAGGGAACTACAGACCCCTACAGCTAGAGAGCTCCAACCGCAGCAGTGTGCAGCTGGAAAGCCCCAGTTCGAACATTATGCAACCAGAGACCTACAGCCCCAGCAGTGTGCAGCCAGAGTACCAAGCCTAGGTATGTAACTCCAGCTTTAGTTAAATAAAATACTGTTGGAAATCTGATGGGTATTTTAATTTTTGCTGTACGTGTTTTTTTTCACAAATGGAGTGACGGTTGGTGTTCCTCTTCCACTGGACAGCCAGCGGTTTTGAAAACCTCATCAAAAAATCCCTGTTGTGTAGACTACAGCACGGATTTTCTATTGAGGTCTACACAGTGCTGGGTACAGTTGGATTTTCTAAATGCTGAATCCACCGTGAATCTGATCAAAACCCCGTGCTCTGTATATATAACCTAACAATTGGAATCGTAAGAGCTACAGCCCCAGCATTGTGCAGCCAGAGAGCTACAGCCCAAAAGGGACACAGTAATGTACTATACTGTAAGTGAAGCTGGGTTTGAACACACAAACAACAATTCAGCCCGGAGAAAACTGTTTATTGTAAAAGACTCGTTCTCTCTGCTAATATTACACAGGCACTGTCAGACTCCTGCAGCCCTGACCCTTACCCACAGAACCATGAACAGTGATGGTGCTGGTCACCATCAGAATTACTATCTTCTCCCATTTGCTATTGCAGTGACTTTGATTACCCCCATGAGAAACTACTTTTCATAGAAGGCATGTAATACTTTGCCAATATTTCTGAGGTCAAGGCAGGCTTAGGTGGTTGCTAAATTTGTCCAGTTTTTGTGCTTATAATACACGATTAGGGTGCACTTACACGGTAAAGACCAATTACCGGTATTTGGTCTTTATTTGACAAGTCAGCAGGATGGCTTTTCTCCGGGGTTTGTAGGGATATTAAAATGTCGCGCCCCTCCCGCACCCACATGTTTCATGGTTCTTGGGCCCGAAACAACTGGGTGGAAAGAAAGAACATTGTTCCCCTAAGTTTTTCAGACTGCCAGTGATGTAAAAAAAAACATCCAGTGGAAAATCCGTGCAGTGGGGACTGTTGCATGGATTTTCTATTGAAGTCTATGGGGGGCGTTGCTTGTCAGTTTTCACACGGTCTGTAAAACCGCAACCCGTTTAAAAACCGACAAATAACCTGTGCCGTGGGGACGAGCCCTTATACTCTGTATTTATAATTGCTAGGCATCTGAAATATGCTTGTGCAGGCCAGCAACATGGTAAGATTATTTGTTATGGATATTCAAATAGATCTTCAGAGAATGTGCTGTTTAAACCAAACTTACCAACTCTCCAGGCGTCCCACAAAACTGGGGCTCAGTCTGTATTCATGGAAGAGTTGGCAGGTCTCCTGGGAACCATACATATACAGTGCTCTAATGGTGCTAGCTCAGAAGTCATGTGCAGCTAGCTCTTCATGCAATGGCCAGGATCGGAGTTAGCTCTGATCCTTGCTGTTTAATCCCCTACATGGCACACTCAATAGCAGCCACGGCATCTAGATGGTTGACCAGAGAGATAAGTCACCTATTACCACCCTTGCAGCCTGTCATAGGGTACTGATAGCCACCAAGGCAGTTGGATGCCAAGTAATGACCTCTGCTTCTGTCATGTACAGATTCCTATTTGACCGTACCAGAGACAGAGTCTAACAGACTTGCTGTCACAGGCATAATACATAGCAATACAACAGTGTATTGCCATGTATTATAATGGAGATCACATAATCTAGTTCAATAGTGGAAGGGAAATAAAGTTTTTATGTTCGCAAAAATTGTGCCAATGAAATTGCCAATATATCCTGCAAATTAAAGGGAACCTGTCACATAGTTTATGTCTCGTTGCTGAGGACAGCACAAGGTTGTGACAGACATGCTGTTTCCAGCGCTGTGCCCCTTATTCTGTAATATACACTTCTTTCAGAGCATTTAATATTCAAATTTGGCAATTATCAGCCAGAAAAGAGTCCAGCTTATTCATGAGCAGATGTTAGCCCTGCCCACCCACAGCTTGCGCCGCCCACCTGACAATTATTCACATGTTTCTACCTATTCAAAGTAAAAGATTTTATCAGTTGAGAGTGGGCGGAGCTATCCACGGGTGGGCGGAGCTAACACCTGCTCATGAATAAGCTGGACTCTTTTCTGGATGCCATATTTTATCGTTAAATACTCTGAAACTGCTGTATCTTACATAGTAAGGAACACAGCGCTGGAAACAGCATGTCTGACACTAGCTTGTGCTGCTCTCAGCAAGGGGGCACAAACTATGTGACAGGTTCTCTTTAAAAGTCTTTGCATGCCTCTATTGACAGAAAACTAAAAAAGTTAGACTATCGTGACATAGAAACTGGATTTTTTACTGTGGAAAATATGGTTTATGGATGTGAATAAAGACCTGTAAAAGAGGTGTGACCTGCAAACAGTGGGCATGTGGTTTGTAAGGATTGAGGATTGGCAAGGATTGAAGGGCATAGTTTGCCTTGGTTGGGATTTGATTTTTTTTTTTAAATATTCCCTGAACTCACTATAAGAGCGCTGTAGTCAGGACAGTACAGATGGAGAGGATAGAGCCTCACAGGGATCTAATATGTTGTTTGCTGTTAAAGTTACATATTTTATAACGTTTAATTAATCTGAAATTATTCTACACCCCAAACTTCAGACCCAGGCTGATCCCATAATCCAGGCCTCAGACCATAAACCAAACAAGTCCCTTTTATTCAGACCTCATACCCCCTTGCTATAGCTTTCCAATTTGGTCAGTTATTCTCTGAGAGCCAGGAGAATAATCAGCTTGTATTTTTCATATCTCCATCTCTGTGTTTCATTTCTAATGTGGTGTCCAACACCGATCTTCATGCCTTCCACTGCTCAGAAAGGGCAAGCAGTTAATATTTTCACCTTCTTTTCTTTTGTTTTTGTAGAAACTATAAGCATTTACCAACACTTTCCTTGCATGCCCCTAATTCAACAAGATGAAAAAGATCTGATGATCTAAAACAAACATTCCTTGAGCTGGTTATGCTCCACGGATGCAAAACAGATTACAAAAAATGTCATCAAAACTGGAGCTTCACTTCCTATATTACATTATTAAAAGAATATTTGTCCAACTGGTGATTAATTTCTTGTTTGGAGAAGGCTGGTTTAGAAATTCTCTATTAAAGCATAGGAGTTAAATCAAAGAGAGTTCTCTCAAGAAACGCATCCGAAAAACACATCAAAAATGCCATGCGTTCTTTGTGCAGAAAGGCACAGCAATTAATGCTGTACATTGCTGCACAAAAAGCGGATCAAAAGCGCACCAAAAATGCATTTGTGTGTGAAAGCACCCTTAGGCCCCTGCGCATGGGGGGAGTGAGGGAGCCCTAGGCATGAAGTCATAGGGCTGATTTTCAGGGAAAAAGGCAGAGAAAGAGAGTAAGAAAGCCAGAGGCATTTACAGTCATATACAGGCAGTCCCCGACTTACAACGTCCCGACTTACATCTGTCCCCTAGTTACAAACGAAGACTTAGGGGGAATGCTGACACTTGTAGTTCCATGGTTCACAGCAGATAGTTGTTGTGGAACGACAAGTTCCAGCATACCACAGCAGCACATGTGGTGAAAATGAGGTGAAATCTTCTAAAGAGGGGCACAGACAGCAAAACACATGTAAAAACCCTTCCCTGCATCATCCACGACCAAAAAGAAAACATTTGTGCTGGAGTTACATTTAATAAATATACATGTTCTGACTTACATACAAATTTAACTTAAGAACAAACCTACAGTCCCTATCCCGTTCATAACCCGGGGACTGCCTTTACATTAGCTATAGGCTGGGCCCCAAGAATCAGCCACGATGGTGAGGTGAGAGATGACTAGATGACTTTTTATGTTATGGGCCCTACTATGCACTTAAAAAATCTAAAAAAAAGAAGACAACTGCTTTATATAAGAGGTACACCTGTGCAGTACAGCATGTCATCTCAGCATCTCATACAAGTCATGAACAAACCACTTAAACGGCCTCACAATACCATAGGTTGAGAGGTTAGGATGTAAATAGACATTTTCACCCAATGGTATGTAGAATTCTGAGTGATTACAGGAGGATCTCTCTTTTATCCAGGAACCCCTTACGAACACATGAACTAACTGTGCATCAAGGAGTTGATAAGAAATTATGGAGTTGGCTCACAGGCTGATTGCTTCATACCACACGTGTGTCTGCTGTTACTTACCATGGCATCTAAACAATGATTAAATGCTGGGTCCATGGTGTCCTTCAACCATGGGGGAGAGGGTATAATAGAGTAAGCTCGGACCGGCACACAGAGGAACAAGGGAAACCATTGTGGGGCTTTGGTTATGGTGAGCCCCTTAACATGGTGGACTCTTGGGTATAGCAAACCTAGGGCTGCTTTTCAGGGAGAAAGGCAAAAAAAGAAAGGCAGAAAGCAAGAGTCATATGCAGTCATGTAGCTATAGGATGGGCCCCAAGAATTCACTCCACTGGTAGATTCCAAGACTTAAAGGGGTTTTGCCACAAAGTAAAATTGACTTGGGAAGTTTGTAAATGAAATAATAAACATTTTCACCATTCTTCATTAAAAAATCTGGACCGTTTTTGTCTGAGCTGCTCCTTTAGTGATCCATTGTTTACAGCTCATCTCCAGGGGATACGACCAGGGCTGAGAGCTTCTCAGTCCTGGTCGCACATGCTCAGACATCACCTATCAGGCAGCTACTGAGTGTTCAAACCCCAGGTGCTGTCATTCTACTCCCATCCTCCGTACTCCTTAGTAATTAGTCAAACAGTGCAAATAAAATTAAAAAAGAAACCTCAATCAGGTCTGTGCATTGATAAAGAAAAATAAAATCCACAAGTTTGGTTCCTGCAGGGATTTGAACCGATGACCGTTGTGCCTGGAGGCGAAAGGTTTACCTCTGAGCTACATTGTAGCTGCTTACAGTTCTATACATAAACAGACCTTTCTTTGACTACAGAGAGGAAAGGCCTGGTGGTCATCTGCTGGGTCACATGATATGAGATATTGGCAAAACCCCTTTAACTCCACTGATGGGTCTCAAGAATTAACTCCATTGGTGGATTCCAAGAATCAGCTTACAGGTTCATACATCTGCCCCATAGACTTTGTACAAGTGTGAATAGAAAGCAGAGCAGCCTCTGTAAACTTGATCTTTCTAATAATACAGACCCTACACCCAGCATTTATTACTTGAAGTAACATACACACAAAAAAACTTCGAAAACCAGGAGCAGGTTTCTGTGTGTCTTTTTTTTTACTTATGGTAATTATTCATTTTTTTTTTTTAACTCAAAGGTGTCCATAGCATTTAAAGCTTCTGAGCCCCAATACAAAAATCTGTACGAGAACCCCCATCTTCCATATCCCATTTATAACACTTTTGGGAGGTCAAAAAGCAAATGCTGAGGATATATCGGATTATTTTGTGCATCAGAATTTTTGGTTTACTACAATCAAAGCCAAAACATGTTTTATTTTCCGCTGACGTCTGCTGTATGGTGGCTTGTTTTTGCAGGGTGTGGTGCATTTTTTGCTATAATGTATTCTATACAATAATATATTATTGCATAAGGAGTATAATTATTTTTTGAAGAAATGAAAAAAACTGTATTTCTGTCATTAGCTTTTAATTTTTTTTGTATGTTTTTTACTGCATGGTATACAGTATCCCACAAAAAAGAGTACACCGCAAACATTTTTGGAAGTATTTGTTGGATATCTTTTCCTAGGACAACACTGAAGATATGACACTTTGATAAAATGTAAATTAGTCAGTGTACAGCCTGTATAACAGTATAAATTTGGTGTGCCCTCAAAATAACACATAGCCATCAATGTCTAAACTGCTGGCAACCAAAGTGAGTACACCCCTAAGTGAAATTGGACAAATTGCCAATTTGCCATTTTCACTCAATGGTGTCATGTTATTTTTTATTGTTACAAGGCATCAGGTGTGAATGGGAAGCAGGTGTGTTAAATTTGGTGTTATCATTCTTACACTCTCTCAGGCTGGTCACTGGAAGTTCAACATGGCACATCATGATGGCTTAGGCTATAAAAAGATTGCCAACAACCTGAAACTGAGATGCAGCAAGGTGGCCAAGATCATAGAGTGGTTTAGCAAGACAGGTTCCACTCAGAACAGGCCACATCATGGTCGACCAAAGAAGCTGAGTGCACGTGCTCAGGGTCATAACTAGAGATTGTCTTCTCAAAATAGAAGTATGAGTGCTGCCAGCATTACTGCAGAGGTTAAAGGGGTGGTGGTCAGCCTGTCAGTGCTTAGACCATATGTCGCACACTGCATCAAATTGGTCTGCATGGCTGTCATCACGGAAGGAAGGCTCTTCTATACATAATACACAAAAAAGCCTACAACCAGTTTGCTGAAGACAAGCAGACTAATGACAGGGATTACCGGAACCATTTCCTGCGGTCTGATGAGACCAAGATAAACTTATTTGGTTCAGATGGTATCAAGCATGTGTGGGGGCAACCAGGTGAGGAGTACAAAGACAAGTGTATCTTACCTACAGTCAAGCATGGTGGTGAGAGTGTCATGGTTTGGGGCTCCATGAGTGCTGCCTGATGTGAGAAGCTACTGTTCATTGAGGGAATCATGACTGCCAATATGCACTATGACATACTGAGGCAGAGCATGATCCCCTCTCTCCCGAAACTGGTCTGCAGTGCAATATACCAACATGATAACGACCCTAAACACACCTCCAAGACGACCACTGGCTTGCTAAAGAAAATGAGGGTAAAGATTTTGGACTAGCCAAGCATGTCCCCAGACCTTAACCCTATTGAACATCTCTGGGGCATCCTGAAACCCAAATTGGAGGAGCGCAAGGTCTCTAACGTTCACCAGCTCTGTGATGTTGTCATGGAGGAGTGGAAGAGGATTAAGTTAAGGTAGTTTTGGAAAATAATGGTGGCCACACAAAATATTTGGGCACAATTTTTACATTTTCTCTTAGGGGGTGTACTCACTTTTGTTGCCAGTGGTTTAGACATTGACAGCTATGTGTTGAGGTATTTTGAGGGCACACCAAATTTACATTGTTATACAAGCTGTACACTGACTACTTTAGAATGTATCAGAGTGTCATATCTTCAGTGTTGTCCCATGAAAAAATATAATAAAATATTTATAATAATGTGAGGGGTGTACTCACTTTTATGAGCTACTGTAAGTTTCATGCTTGCTTTACTCTGCAGATTGTTCCGATTATGTGGATACTAAACAGATATTTCTCCTGCTCTTTTCCTATATCCCACAATAAAAGCACTTTCGACTTATGGACATACCATGGACAGTTTTTTTGCAGGGCAAGTTGTAATTTTCATTGGTGCCATTTTGAGGTACTGAGATCTTATTGATCGACTTTTAATCATTTTCACTCATTGGTTTTCATTTGTTTTTCTGATGACCTTTTCACCATATGGTATTAACATTTTTAAGGGAAAATAAGTTTTTTTTTTTTTTTTATATTTTTTTATATTAATAAACTATATTTTTAGTTTCCTTTTTTTCTTGGACTAGAAGTTAAAGAGGTTTTCTCACCATAAGGCTATATCTTCACAGCAAACTTAAAATACCATTTGAAATCTGATGGTATTTTAATTTCACCACGCTGCACTTTTTGCACAGTTTTTGCGCAAAAACCTGCGGTTCTCCAGTACATGAGCTTCACGGGAATCCGGCAAAATATACAATATGTTCTATATTCCAGTGGACGGATGGTGGGTTAGGAAATCCTTAGTAAAAAGTCCAGGCTGTGTAGACTACAGCATAGATTTTTTTTTATTGAAGTTTACACAGCGCTGGTTTCCTGGTTTCAGAGATAGAGAAGACCTTATTTATCTAGGTTACTAACCGTCTCTGCTTCAATTGCTCCAGCAGCCTTGGATAAGATGGTGATGTCACTTCCTGCTGTGTCTTATCAGCAGAACAGAAGCTTTTTTATCAATGTTACTGACAAACCTTAACCATTTAGCGCTTTGTAGCCTTCTGCCATGCTGTTTTAAACACTCTGTTAGCAATGTCCCACATAACAGACTCATCTAGGAATAGCAGAGCGGATCTCCCAATCATTGCTGTAAAATCGCCCTCAGCTTATCCAGGAAGTAGGAACCTACAGCTGGCTGTGAAGAGCAGGCTCTGCAAAACAGCATGGTGAGAACACCCCTTCAAGCTCCTTTGGTAATATTTATGGATTGCAATGCAACATGTTGTTATACTGATAGGCAGCCTATTAAGGTCAGATATGAATTTAAGCAAAAAATGTGTCAAACCTTTGATGTGCAGTAATGCCTAAAGACACAAATATCTGTAGGGCCATGCAAAAGCTATAAAAGGACTTTGACACATATGATCACATAACTATACCTAATCCTGAAGCCAAAGAGGTAAGGATGCATAGCTCCCTAAAGGAGGAGATGTGACAGAAAGTATGTATGTACTGCAATTGTGTATATAGTGTATGTGAGCTGTGCTATGTGTATTATATATGTGTAGGAACTGTGGTGTGAGAGCTGTGTATGCTGTGTTTATCTATAATCTGTGCTTTGTTATGTGAGTATAAGCTGTGCTGTGTGTGTTATCTGTGTATATGAACTGTTCTGTGTGTGTTGTGGGTGAGTAGAAGCTGTGGTGTGTGTTTTTTGTGTGTGAGATGTGTTTAAGTATTATAAATGCTGTGTTATATATGTGTATAACCTGTGCTGTGTGTGGGTGTAAACTTTGTGTATATACTGTTGTGTGTGTGTGTGTGTGAACTGTGTAGGTTATGAATGTGTATAAGCTGTGATTTGTTTATGTATGTGAGCTGACTAGGTTGTATATATGTTTAAAATGTGGTGTGTGGTGGGGTATAGATGTGTGTATGAGCAGTGCTGTGTGTGTTATATTGCTTATATGAGCTATGCCGAGCTATGTGTGCTGTGTTGGGTTTGTGTTATATATAAGTGTTGCTGTGTATGTGTCATCTGTCCTGTGCGTGTTATGTTGTTTGTATGAACTGTGCTATATACAGTATGTGTTTTGTATATAAGCTATAATGTATGTGTGTCATCTGTATGTTTGAACCCTGTGTGTGTGTACTGTGTGTGGTATGTGTATAAACCATACTGTGTGTATGAATTTGTTTTGTATATCTAAAAGCTGTGTTGTGTATTATTTGAGTATGAGCTGTGCTGTGTGTTACTTTATGTAAGAGCTGTGCTGTGGGTCATTTATGTATGAGCTGTGCTGTGTGTGTTTTGGGTCTGTATTCATTTTGGGGTCTCTGTTAAGTTTGAGGTTCAGGTGTGTATCTCCTTTAAGCTCTGGTGTCTGTATTTATTTTGGAATCTTGAGTCTGTACCTATTTTCAGGTCTGGTTTTTGGGGTCTGAGTCTTTATATTAATTTTATGGTGTGAGGAATGGTATAGTGAACACACATATTAGCCTGGTGCTGTGTTTGGGGAAATGGCCTATGTAACTATAAGGGGATATATATTATACTTGCTCACCTTTATACTCCAAAATCTTGAATATTTTGGCAAAGACCCTTGAAATGTCCATGTTTGGAACAGAGTCTGCATGAACCCCACCCTTTTTCCATCCCAGTTTGCAAGAAAAAACGGAGTTGGCAGGTATAGTAGTATATGTTATATAATTGTGTGTGCCTCTTATCACACCACACCTCTGAATCTCCTGTTTGTCGCCATTCTGACTGTTCAAAAGAGTGTTAGTGACTGTATGCCTGTCCATAAGGACATGTCCCCACTGCACAGGTTTTCGGCCGGGTTTTCAGACCGTCTGAAAAACCAGCCAAAAAGGAGCAGAACGGGGCTCTATGGAAAACCCATGCAGCAGTCCCCACTGCACGTTTTTTCCGCCTGCCGATTATTCCGCCTGCGGGCCCCCCCCCCCCCGACCCCCCCCTTTACAGCCACAAACCGTTCAAAACCGTTTTTTAAAATCGACCGGATTTGTTCCCCCTTGCCCGTGGAACGCACCCTAACAATCCCACGTGAATATTAGTGACAAGATGCCTTTCCCTGACTGGCCATATAAGTTTTAGTGACTGTACATCTGTCTTTAGCCTGCAATTGGTTAGTGAGCACACGTATCATTTTTCGTTGGGAGGGCCCTGCAACCTTTGCTCCTGAAGCCTATTTTGGACCACGGATTTGGACATCACACAGAAATGCATCACGAGAAGATTAAACCCCGACCCAGGGACTTGCTAGAAAGTGCTTAGTAACTGTTTAACTTCATAACATTATGAGCGACAGATAAAGCCCTTCACGACCAAAGATATTATAACACAAAGTGTAGACTTTCTTCTAAAGAATATCCCCAAAAAATCCTTGTTAGCTTTAGGGCTTGTTCACACGACGTTTTTGGGATCCGTTTTACGGATCCCCAAAACGGATTTAAAAATTGTCTGTATTAAAATTGCTTTCAATGGCAAAAAGCGCATGCTGTTCACACGAGTGATCGCGATGCGCTTTCGTGATCCGCTTTTTGGATCCTTTTAAAAATTGACAGAAATTTTCTTTCTTTTAGCAAGAAATCCCCTAGGAAAAAAGGAGTGTGCTTTTGGACCGAAAGCGGGTCCAAAACGCAGCATACATTTGGGTGCGTTTTGGATCCCCTTTCGATGCCCAAAAAAGCATCCCAAAATGCATTGGATTTTAAATTTAAATATAAATTTGAATTTTGTTTTGGGGGTTTATTTAGTTTATAAATGTATATAAATATATATTTATATAAATGTATATAAATGTATATAATTATATATTAAATGTTTTATAATAGTATATTTTAAATATATATATATATATATATATATATATAAATATACTTTTGTATAGTATTTCTATATAATATAAATGTATATTTATATAAATGTATATAAAATATATATATGTATACTAAATATATTTTAGTTTATAAATTTTTTAGTTTATAAATTATTTAGTTTATAAATGATTGTTATTAATTCATTTACATGGGTGGGTTTGAAAATATTGGTGATTTAAAAAAAAAATAGGGGGGGTTCTAAAATTATAGTGCATTAAAAAATGATTGACACTAGGTTAAAAAAAGGGGTTTTTTCTTGGTCATTGATAGGTTATATTATATTTAAATTGCAGTTTGATAGGTTGATTTAAATAAAGCATTGAAAAAACGGATCCGTAAAACGCATGCAAAACGCATCCAATACGCATCCAAAAAAGGATCAGCTGTTGCGTTTTCTGGATCCGCTTTTTGGATACAGTCTGCATCCAGTTTTCGCAGGTTAAAAACGGATCCGTAAAATGCATCCAAAACGGATCCAAAACGTCGTGTGAACAAGCCCTTACTCAGCAGGTCGATATGATTACAGCGATACACAATTTACATATTTTTTATGTATTATTGCTTTTATGTAATAAAAACACTTCACATCACAATAGTCTCAGAGCCATAACTTCTTTATTTCTCTGTACATTGAGCTGTGTAGGAGCTTGTTTTTTGCAGGATGAATTAATATTTTCATTGGTACCATTTTGCATGGAACATGACTGATCACTTTTAAATTAATTTTTTGGGAGTGAAGAAAATACTGTAATCTTAGAAGTGTTTGTTATTTTTAACAGTGCTCACAGTGCAGTAAACATGGCATGTTAATTTTATTCCGTGGGTTGATACAATTATATGAAAACCCAATTTATACTGTGTTTAAATGTTGTAGCTTTTTTTAAAGGGCTTTTATTATTGTAAAACAATATTTATGCTGTTTATAGGTTTGTTTTTTGTTTTTTTTACAGGACCACTTTTTCATTGGTACCACATTATATTACTTTTTGATCGCTTTTTATACCATTTTATGTTTTGCAGGATTAATAAAAAAAATGCTATGTTTTCATGTTTTTTGGTATTGTCTTTCATTGTTTTTTGTTTGTTTTTTATGGCATTTATCCTGAGAGTTACATAATGTCACATCTTTATAGGCTAGTTCGTTATACACGCGGCGATACCAAATATGAGTCTTTCTTTAATTTTTGTGGTTTTTTTGTGGCACAAAGAGTGGTGTACATGTTTTTGTGTGTTTTTTTTTTTCACTTTTATTATTTGGAAACTTTTTTTTACTTGTCCGCATAGGGAACTTGACTCAGTGATCTTTTAATTGGTGGTACAATACATAGCAGTACATAGCTGTACTGCTATGTATTGTAACTGCCTTTGTTAAGTATCTGGGTTGCTATTGAAGGAATCAGCACCCTGCAATCACACCACAGGCAGAGGGTGCCCCTTCCCCCTTTCTTTGCCTTCACTGCTGCAATTGACTGCGGCATATAGGGAATATTTTGCCCAACGGGAGTGATTTTCGATTTACTGACAGCACAAAGAGTGTATTTACAGCTGGTTTATGTTTGATTTGCGGGTTCTGCATTTGCAGGAGCACCTTCCCGATAAAGAGGTATGGGTATGTCCAGTGTCGGAAAAGGGGTTAAAGGGACAACTCCAGCTTTGGTGATAGCTGCAACATATATTCTGCCTGCATCAGGATATCTAAGGCCTGTTTCTGTTTGGAACTTTCTTTATAGATTCTGTCAAAATTGATGGACAAATGACAGACACCATGAATGAAACCCAGCGTCATTCTAGACAATTGGGCCCATCGGGCGCCGTTGGAGTCTGTCATGAAACGGATCTGGCGCCATCGTTATTTTTGTTTCTCTGTTCCTATGATGGACCAAAAAAAGCGTAAAAAAAACCCCACCCCTGTAGCCGGGCCCTTTTAAGGATTTGTACCCTAGTGGGGTTTTCAGCCTTTGCAGAGTAATAGCAATGATATAAAGGGGTTTTCTAGGTTGATATTTTAAGTAAAATGGTGGTGGTGCTGCTGCAGGAAAATAAAAAAAAGTCATACTTGCCTCCACACTCACCTTCATTCCAGCGCTGCCGCTGCTACATTTAGTGGGGCAGTAAAATGACTGCCTGCTCTGGGTACGTTAAAGGGTTTTTCCAGGTAGATGATTTAAAATAAAATTGTAGTACTACTGCTGCAAGAAAATAAAAAAAGTCATACTTACCTCTGCACTCACTTTCGTGGCAGCGCTGCTGCTGCCGGTGCTCTGGCCAGGTCTTCTGTTTACTTTGGTTGGTGCATCATCACTGTAGTCGCTGATTGGCTGCAGAGGTCACTCAACATTTCCTGACATCACTGTTTGAAAGCAATCACTCCAGGCCATGATGTCAGACAATCAGCGGCTGCAGTGGTGACGCTCTGAGCTGCTGGAACACAGGTGAGTGGGGCAGGAAGTACGACCCTTTCTGTTTTCTTGCATCTGCACCACCATTTCATTTTAAAATGTGAACCTAAAAAGCCCCTTTAAGGCCGGGTTCACAATGCATATTGCGGTGTTTACAGTGTGCGCCAGATTAACGCGTTCATTGCGCTATTGAAATTATGCGTTTGCAAGCGCATAGGCCCACATGTAGGAAAACTGTCTAGATCTAAAACTCCCTTTGTTGCCCATAGCAACCAATCAGAGCACTATATGAAATGAAAGGGGTGCTCTGATTGTGAAGTGAGTTTAAAGGGGTTTTATCGCTACAAAGATCATGTCTCAGATTATAGGGACAGTAAAAATAAGCACTTTTGTAATTGGTTTGCATTATCTCAGTCACTTGGTTTAGCAGACATGAGCTTTTCTGTAAATCTGTATTCTGTTTCTGCTGTTGCTGGTCGGCCACTCCCCCTGGACATTTCCCGCCCCATAGACACGCCCCTGCACTGTGATTAGCTGGCTGACATTTCATTCAGCCTGTTGGGATACGCTCACAGAAGGAAACGCCCAGACACGGCCCTGCACTGTGACTGGCTGCCTGCACACTCTGTGTTTTCTCCCCTCTGAGCTGTTAAAATCGATAATGAAACCAAGAGTTCTATACACATCTCCCAGCTCTAGGGTGAATGATCTGGGCAATGACTGACTGTTTAAGTTACAGATCCCCTCATATAACACAGTATTATAGAGTCTCCAGGGGGAGAGGAGGAGGGGGAGGGCAGTGTGTATTCCTCCATATAAAACAGTAACACAGATTGCAGCCTGGTAACAGAGGGAAGGGGGGGGGGGCAGTGTACACTCCTCACATTTCTCATCAGCTCAGGCTGTGTGTATAACTGCATATACCACAGTCATACAGTCTCCTGTCTGGTAACAGAAGGAGAGAAGGGAGGGGGCTGACTCAACAAGCTCCTTGCTGTGCTATATGCAGTTATACACACAGCCTGAGCTGATGAGAAATGTGAGGAGTGTACACTGCCCCCCCTTCCCCTCTGTTACCAGGCTGCTGTCTGTGTTACTGTTTTATATGGAGGAATACACACTGCCCTCCCCCTCCTCCTCTCCCTCTGGACACTCTATAATACTGTGTTATAAGACAGGATCTGTAACTTAAACAGGAAGTCATTGCCCAGTCATTCACCCTAGAGCTGGGAGATGTGTATAGAACTCTTGGTTTCATTATCGATTTTAACAGCTCAGAGGGGAGAAAACACAGAGTGTGCAGGCAGCCAGTCACAGTGCAGGGCCGTGTCTGGGCGTTTCCTTCTGTGAGCGTATCCCAACAGGCTGAATGAAATGTCAGCCAGCTAATCACAGTGCAGGGGCGTGTCTATGGGGCGGGAAACGTCCAGGGGGAGTGGCCGACCAGCAACAGCAGAAACAGAATACAGATTTACAGAGAAGCTGATATCTGCTAAACCAAATGACTGAGGTAATGCAACCCAATTACAAAAGTGCTTATTTTTACTGTCCCCATAATCTGAGACATGATCTTTGTAACGATAAAACCCCTTTAAGGGTATGTTCCCACGACGTAATTGTGGGGCGCATTTCGCCGCATATTTGCGCTTCAATACAACCGACATGCGCCCCACAATTACGGTAATTCATAGCTGTCATAAAGAGCTATGAATTACGTCCTGTCCCCCCGGCGTACAATAAGCTTGTATTATACGCCACTGATAATGATAGTGAAGGGGACCGCCTCCACCCCTCCGTGCTGAATAGAGCATACTTCTAAAACACACGGCGTATTGCAGCGCGTACAGTACGCACCTCAATACAACGTGTGAACATAGCCTAAACGTCATATGGCTTGTCCAAAGTGTATATTCAGTGTCATCGCTGCCTTGGCAGGATAACGAGAGGACAAGGTGACATTGCATTTCTTGTGCCCGTTCCTGCATGCCAAGGATATTATGCCAGTGTGGCATCCTTGTCATCCAGGTTCAGTTACCTGCTGACTAGCTTCTGACTGCAAATAAAAATCTTTTCATTCCCTGACAGCAAACAGAGATCTTGAAAACAACGAGGAAGTGGAATACAAAGTAAATCAGTTGCAGAACTTTTCATTAGGTCGTTATTCATATAAAAGTGGAAACCCCCTTTAAGCAGCCCCTGTGACTACAGCCTCCATGTTTCCGGTTATGGGAGTAATGCTAGCCTGGCACTATGAGCTATGTACCATTAAGGGTATGTTCACACGGCTTAAAATGGGCCGTATTTCGGTCCGTAATTACGCGCCGAAGTGCGCCAATTACGGGCTGAAAACGGCCCATTCATGACGGTAATCCACAGCTCTCATAGAGAACTATGGATTACGTCTCCTCTCTCTGCTCGGCGAATCCGCCGGGCGGGGAGATGAGTGACATGTGAATTACCAGCGGCGTATACGCGCCGCTGGTAATGCAAGTCAATGGGTCGGCGAAGTGCCGGCCCCCCGCTCACTTCCCCGCCCCCGTCCACACGGCGTAATTGCGGGGCGTACTTACGTCCCGCAGTTAAGCCGCGGGCACAGAGCCTTAAGGGTATGGTCACACGGCGTAATTGTGGGAACGCCTCCCCCTCCTCCCATGCTGAACAGCGCGTACTTCTAAAACACATGATGTATTGTGGCACGTACAGTACGCACCTCAATACGCCGTGTGAACATACCCTGAAGGTCATATGGTTTGTCCAAAGTGTATATTCAGTGTCATCGCTGCCTTGGGAGGATAATGTGAGGACAAGGTGGCAGCCTTGTCATCCAGGTTAAATATCTTACTGTAAACAAAATCTTTTCATTCCCCGACAGCAAACAGAGATCTTGAAAACAACAATGAAGTGAAATACAGAGTAAATGAGAAAGTTGCAGAACTTTTCATTAGGTCGGTATTCATATAAAAGTGGAAAACCCCTTTAAGCAGCCCCATACAGCCTCCATGTTTCCGGGTATTGGGGTACTATTGGCCTGGGCACTATGTACCATTAAAGGTCATACGGTTTGTCCAGAGTGTATATTCAGCATCATCGCTGGGAGGCCAAGGTGACATTGCGTCCCTTGTGCCCCTTCCTGTATGCCAAGGATCCTGTGCCAGTGTAGCAGCCTTGTCATGCAGTGTTTCTGCGTCCCCTGTGCCCCTTCCTGTATGCCAAGGATCCTGTGCCAGTGTAGCAGCCTTGTCATGCAGTGTTTCTGCTCCCCTGTGCCCCTTCCTGTATGCCAAGGATCCTGTGCCAGTGTAGCAGCCTTGTCATGCAGTGTTTCTGCTTCCCTTGTGCCCCTTCCTGTATGCCAAGGATCCTGTGCCAGTGTAGCAGCCTTGTCATGCAGTGTTTCTGCTTCCCTTGTGCCCCTTCCTGTATGCCCAGGATCCTGTGCCAGTGTAGCAGCCTTGTCATGCAGTGTTTCTGCTTCCCTTGTTTCCCCCTTTCCCGTATGCCAAGGATCCTGTGCCAGTGTAGCAGCCTTGTCATGCAGTGTTTCTGCTCCCCTGTGCCCCTTCCTGTATGCCAAGGATCCTGTGCCAGTGTAGCAGCCTTGTCATGCAGTGTTTCTGCGTCCCCTGTGCCCCTTCCTGTATGCCAAGGATCCTGTGCCAGTGTAGCAGCCTTGTCATGCAGTGTTCTGCGTCCCCTGTGCCCCTTCCTGTATGCCAAGGATCCTGTGCCAGTGTAGCAGCCTTGTCATGCAGTGTTTTTTGCTCCCCTGTGCCCCTTCCCCGTATGCCAAGGATCCTGTGCCAGTGTAGCAGCCTTGTCATGCAGGGTTTCTGCTCCCCTGTGCCCCTTCCTGTATGCCAAGGATCTTGTGCCAGTGTAGCAGCCTTGTCATGCAGTGTTTTCTGCGTCCCCCGTGCCCCCCTTTCCGTATGCCAAGGATCCTGTGCCAGTGTAGCAGCCTGTCAAAGCGTGTTTCTGCTCCCCTGTGCCCCTTCCTGTATGCCAAGGATCCTGTGCCAGTGTAGCAGCCTTGTCATGCAGGGGTTTCTGCGTCCCCTGTTCCCCTTCCTGTATGCCAAGGATCCTGTGCCAGTGTAGCAGCCTTGTCATCAGTGTTTCCCGCTCCCCCTGTGCCCCTTCCTGTATGCCAAGGATCCTGTGCCAGTTAGCAGCCTTGTCATGCAGTGTTCCTTCTGCGTCCCCTGTGCCCCTTCCTGTATGCCAAGGATCCTGGTGCCAGTTTTAGCAGCCTTGTCATGCAAATTTTTCTGCTTCCCTTGTGCCCCTTCCTGTATGCCAAGGATCCTGTGCCAGTGTAGCAGCCTTGTCATGCAGTGTTTCTGCGTCCCCTGTGCCCCTTCCTGTATGCCAAGGATCCTGTGCCAGTGTAGCAGCCTTGTCATGCAGTGTTTCTGCGTCCCTTGTTTCCCCTTCCTGTATGCCAAGGATCCTGTGCCAGTGTAGCAGCCCCTTTTCATGCAGTGTTTTTTTGCGTCCCCTGTGCCCCTTCCTGGATGCCAAGGATCCGGTGCCAGTGTAGCAGCCTTGTCATGCAGTGTTTCTGCGTCCCTTGTGCCCCTTCCTGTATGCCAAGGATCCTGTGCCAGTGTAGCAGCCTTGTCATGCAGTGTTTTTTGCTCCCCTGTGCCCCTTCCTGTATGCCAAGGATCCTGTGCCAGTGTAGCAGCCTTGTCATGCAGTGCTTCCTCTCCCCCTGTGCCCCTTCCTGTATGCCAAGGATCCTGTGCCAGTGTACAAACCTTGTCATGCAGTGTTTCTGCGTCCCCTTGCCCCTTCCTGTATCCAAGGAAACCTGTGCCAGTGTAGCCCTTGTCATGCAGTGCTTCTGCTCCCATGTGCCCCTTCCTGTATGCCAAGGATCCTGTGCCAGTGTAGCATCCTTGTCATGCAGTGTTTCTGCTCCCCTGTGCCCCTTCCTGTATGCCAAGGATCCTGTGCCAGTGTAGCAGCCTTGTCCCTGCAGTGTTTCTGCTCCCCTGTGCCCCTTCCTGTATGCCAAGGATCCTGTGCCAGTGTAGCAGCCTTGTCATGCAGTGTTTCTGCGTCCCCTGTGCCCCTTCCTGTATGCCAAGGATCCTGTGCCAGTGTAGCAGCCTTGTCATGCAGTGTTTCTGCGTCCCCTGTGCCCCTTCCTGTATGCCAAGGATCCTGTGCCAGTGTAGCAAGCCTTGTCCCTGCAGTGTTTCTGCACCCCTGTGCCCCTTCCCCGTATGCCAAGGATCCTGTGCCAGGTGTAGCAAACCTTGTCATTCAGTGTTTATGCGTCCCCTGTGCCCCTTCCTGTATGCCAAGGATCCGTGCCAGTGTAGCAGCCTTGTCATGCAGTGGGTTTCTGCGTCCCCTGTGGCCCTTCCTGTATGGGCCCAAAGGGTCCTGTGCCAGTGTAGCAGCCTTGTCATGCAGTGTTTGTGCTCTGTGGTTACATTGTATATCTCCCAGTGCTGGGAAGGCAATGGCTGAATGTCTCATCAGGGTCATTCTTGCCCACGTGTGAGCGGCAGCTTTCACATGAACTAGTGAATTTGCTTGCACTAATTGCTTGGAGTCACCTTTGTATTGTACTGGTGGATTTATTGTGCAGCTCTAGTGTAGGTTTTAGCTATGTTGCTATGGCAGCAGCCAGCCTGAGCTACAGAATACGACACAGCTCCCAAAGGCTATTAGGTGCTGTGTTTTGCGGAATGTACCAAGTCACTGCAGCAGAGGGAGACAGGAAATGCTTCACCAGCACTAGGTTGCAGCTTTAGCTGCAGCAAAGTTGCCCGTGGCCCCCCTGCGCAGCTCGCCCCTCAACATTTATAAGGTGGATATTAGGGTTTCCCTGGCTGGCGGCCGCCTTTAACCCCTGCTTGGCCTTGGCCGGCTCCTCACATGAGCTCTGCCCGCTTGACATTTCCCACCCCACAGCTGCATAGTTCCATCCCAGATGCACGTCCCAGCAATGAAGTTATGTACGTGGGGCGTGCTTTAATTTCGTTATGCCTAGTGATTTCAAGAGCCAGGCTTTAAAATGGCGGCATTCATTATACACCCATGCTAAAGCCTCACCCAGCACTCTGTCTGTCTCGCTTAGTGCTGCTTCTGCTTTTCCCATATGGCAATCTGCAGCTGAGGACCGGCTCTTCTGGGGTTGCTAGATCAGCATATGAGCATAAGGTAAGCCGGGCTGTCATCTGTAGCACAGGCATGATACCAGCTAGAGAGACGGTGGCAGAGCGTGGACTCTCCGTCCGGGTGCTGCATGTGCGGCCAGTACTAGGCTGATAGGCACCAGGGTGGATTTCGCCCTCATCCTCTCTGCATGATTTGGAAAGTGGCTTATCTTGTCTTTTACTCCTAACCCACAGGTTCACTGCAGTAATACCACCTGTCTGTAAACTATGCTTTGCTTTCAGCGATTCTGCATATACCTGCCATATGGTTCATGTTCCGGCAGGTATCGAGCCTTCATATTTGTTACTTTATGTTTAGTATTTGTTCTTTGCAGGATTTGTTTAGATTGTTTGGTTTATAGTTATTTTGTAGCATATTCTCTGCACACATACGTTACTTGTGTGTCTCTCTGCAATATATTGCGTGTGAATATATATGTGTGTGTATATATATATATATATATATATATATATATATATTTAGCTGTATACCTATTTATATATCTTCTATAGTTTTTTCTTCTTATTGAAAACTTATTTAGTACCTTCTATACCAAACCCTATGCTGCCTCCTTACCAGGCGTTAATATTGCTTTCACCTTGATGCCGCGATGATCTGCAGAAACTACATAACTGATTACTTTTGGGAGAATTTTTTTTTTTTTCTCTCTGAATTTTATGCATAGTTTCAATGTGCATGCGCAGTGTGGTGGGTCTCACATCTGCACTGTATTCTGCCTGGAAACAAAGAATGGGATCCTGGCTAAGGTGAAGCTTGCATTGATTTTAACCCTTTGGAGCTGCTGAGTCCTAGGTCGTGTATTGCGGTGCAGATGCAGACCTCAGCAGGTGTGGAGGATTCCTAGCCATGTCAATTAGAGTGGGGGGTTTTGATGAAGAGTGAAATGACCCTGTGTCTTTATTAAGTCGTAGAGTTTGTCTTAGAATACTAGGTGTCTGCTGAAGAGGTTCGTACTTAACATATGGCACAGGTTTTGAGGTCGTTTTCCTTTTTAAAAAGTTTTTTTTCATGTATAGGAAAATATTTAAGTTAAGAATGATGTTTTATGGAAATAACCTGTGTTAATTCAAAAAAGATGCGAGATCAAGTTACAAGTAGGTGCATAAGCACCGTCATGCAACTTGAAGTTCACACAATACCAGGTTAGGGACCTTTACTCAAGACTTAGTTTAGGATGGATTTCTAATGAATGCATCAGCTATGGCGCAGGAAAGGATTTCTTTGGCAAAACTTGCGTGGCATGAGTAGAGTTTAACTGATGGCAAATTGTGGACTCCTCGGATACACTTTCCGTGTGTTCCACATGTTCTCTTTTATTATTAGATCTTTCTGGAAATGAAATAGTTGGTGTTTTGTACTATTGCTGAATCATTCTAAGCTTGTGCTCTTCTGTCCACTATATCCAATGATCTCCATCTTTCTTTATAGTTATGTTGCTCATATCAGTCACACTGCAATAAAAGAGGGTTTTTTTATTTTTTCATACTAAGCTTTTTATTCTCTCCAATATCACAATTATAATCTGATATAAATATATTCATCAGAAAATGATACTTTCCTGAGCTCGAACCATCCTGACCAATTTAGATTGTACCAGTATAGGGACCAAGCTAAGTACAAATCCCAACACTGTTTTTATCTACTGCAGTTACTACGATTGATATACATGTCCAATGATGAAAGTTTTTTTTTTTTATATATATATATATATGAATTATAAATACTTTGAAATCGCAGAGATGACACACCACTTACTAGCAAATTGTTCTACACTGCAACTGTAAAGTCTGTACACGGGTAGCAGAGCTGAGTTTGTTATATATTATAACTCCTCTCATAGGACTACTGCTAAACCTTGGGAGCCACCTTTAGTCAGCGATTTGCTATTATGCAATAACAGAGCAATATCCAAGCTAACTCTGCTATTTTCTTACAGTATATCTTGTAAACCCTTATAATTATGATACTCCAAGATTTTACTGTAGAAGTTTGTATACATTATATATGTGTCCATGTCTATCTAGTTGATGTGTGTGTGTGTGTGTGTGTATATATATATATATATATATATATATATATAATATATTGGACACACTGATGTTGCAGCGGGATAAATCTGTCATTTTTTTAACTATTTCTATCACAAAACGTAATTAACCTGATAATTCAGAGAGCTCACACCTTTTAGCTGTAAACATGTGGTACAGATAATGTATGGTAATACCATGACTTGTTTGTGCATATGTATACATATGTGTGTGTGTGTATATGTGTGTATATATATATATATATATATATATTATGCATTGATGTGGCAGAGGGAGAAATCTGTCATTTAACTATGTCGCAAACCTTCATTATCTGCTGAGTTAAAACAACTCCGCACCTTTACCTACAGACGTGATACAGATATGGTATCTGTACCAAATGACAAACCCAGCTCCTCAGCATCTCTGCACACATACAGAATATATATACATAAGTCTACAATATACTATATGTATGTGTGTGCAGATAGATAGACCTATTGGGTGTACTACAACTACTTTGCTATCTCCCTCTATACTTCTAATATATCCGATATAATGTTGGTTTTATTTAGTATAAATCTATTTCTTTTTCTCCATAAACGCATGTCCAGGTGCAGTGACTTTATTCTTTGATAGCAGCTGTGAGCGTACATATCCCTGCACAATGTGGTGTGACTTGCTCAAGGTGAGACCTTCACTCTTCTCCACATCACAGCCCTACGTCACTGAAGGTTACTGCTGTAGAAATTGTTGTTATACAGAGCTATATATTCACAAATCGCACAATCCTCATCACCATTGATTTGCTACAATCTTCTCCCATGTAACAAAACTTCTCCCAATGTAGAGGTTCTTCCCCTGCCTGCAGATCTCAAGTCTCAGCTTGAAAGTTAGCATTTTATGTTTGTGCCTCCTCCTAACCTGCTACTGCAGTGTTTGGAAAAGGACAGAGACGCTTCTTCTTGAATCCAGCCAACCCTGCCCATGGAATCATGGAAGATTGTCATTACAGTAGGAGGTTGCAAAGGTTCATGAATAATTTCCAAGTCCGCCTTTCCTGCCTATATTACATTGACCATTTATTGCGTCTTTATTACAGATGCAGCAGAGCTGAATTTGTCATTGACTTGCTTCTGCATTTTTAATAACTTAGTAGGTTTACTGCAGTCCTATGGAAAACCAGGTATCCTAGTGACAAACTATGGAGTGGCAAACTCCTCTCTGCTATATATGCAGTTTTGCATAATCAATCATCTCCTGATTTTAAGCCACAGCCAGAAACCATATCTGAGGGCACATAATAAAGCATGAATGTCGCACAGTATCCATCTGCAGCAGTTACAGACTTTTAATAGATCCATCTTTATTGTGACATGAGCATGAATCAACGCTGTAGACTGCATACTGAATTGCTGCGTGGATTTGGAATAGAAGGGCGCATCAAACTTCAAGGACATTTTTTTTTTTTTTTTTAATTCGGCACTGTCCCTGAAAATTTGTTCATTTAGCAGCTTTGTGACTGTGACGTCTCTTGCCGCTGCTACTTTATCTGCAGCAGTATGACATAAGGTTAGTTGCAGGAATATACATATATAAATGTGTATATACAGGCATTCCCCGGGTTACATACGGGATAGGGACTGTAGGTTTGTTAAGTTGAAATTGTATGTAAGTCGGAACAGATATATTTATTAAATGTAATTCCAGCAAAAAAAACTTTTTTTTTTTTTTTTTTTTTAGTTTTGGATAGTGCAGGGAACAGTTTTTACACTTTGTTTTTGTGTCTGTGCTCTTTTTTTAGAAGATTTCACCTAACGTTCTGTATCTCATGTGCAGCTGTGGCATGCTGGCACTTGGTTATCATGGGGCGTAACTCAGTGTTGAAGGTCAGCCATGCCCCATAAGTCTCAGTTTGTAACTAGGAGACATATGTAAGTCGGGGACTGCCTGTGTTTGTGTGTGTGTGTATATATATATATATATATATATATGTGTGTGTGTTATATATCTACAGTGCATACAATTGGCTTGGAGGTCGGGACAATCGGATTGAACATGACGGGTAAAAACTGAGAATCAGTACATCACATTGGGGGCAGGTAGTAAGTGCTGTGTTCCTATACGCACATGTTGAATGGCTGTTGAGGTGCACGTTACTGAGGGACATGTACTACTGTAGTGCTCTTACTGGTTTGGAACTGTATGGCACTTTAAAGAAATCCCTATCATCTACAGAGAAAGTGATTCACCAGCCCAAAAAAATGGCTGTAAGTCAATATGGTCGGGGAGGGGGTGGATCAAAACAGATGCTAGTCATCATAATTTACCCATAATGCCTGTCATGGCTGCTCTAAAAATGTAAGACAAAATTGCACTATAAATGCAAACCATTATCCAGGCTTTGTAAATTCTAACACATTACTTTATCAATGTAGCAGCAGGTAAAAAAGATTCTTCTGCTTTACACACTGAGGCGCCTGCTGATGATAAGGAAAGGATATAAGGCGAGGGCCACACAGCACAAGACAAAAAACTTGTTGCAAACCAAAACCTAAAAACTGCTTTGAACGTCATCTATTTTTTTTTTTTTTTTTGTCCAAAGCAGCTGTTTCTGACAAGTGTTTTGGGCAGTTTTTAACGTATACAAAATTAATTTACCTTGTTAAACACCCGGGCAGTTTTTCAGCAGAAATGTCCAAAAAGAGCACCAAAAAATGTCCATCGGTTTACATAGACTCCAATAGTAAATTTTCAGCCCTGCTGTGTTTTGTTTTTTTTTTTTTTTTTTTTGCGCAACATGTTACAAAAAACGACCAGTAGTAAAAATGAGCAGAAAAAAACATTCTGTGGAGACAACAGAATGTTTTTACTATTAAAGTACCGTATATAGGATCTATTTTCAGTCGTTTTCTCAGCGATTTTAGAAAACGAAAAAAAACGACTGAAAATGTGTGCAGTGGAGGCGCAACCTAAAGGACATATCTGGCTATTTTATAGTTTGACTTGGAGATATCTTATTTAGGATGATTTTTTTTAGACGGACCATGCTTCACACAGCGTTTTTCAATCCGAAAAAACGGATTGAAATGTGCTGCATAACACATATCCAAAGACATACCCAAAGTTGGATGCGTTTTTTGTGCAGCAGAAACACACCCTATAGTTTTAAATGGGGCGTCTGCTGCATAAAACGGATCAAGAATTGACATGACCATTATTGAAACGGATCCGAGAGACGCATCAGAAAGACGCATGTAAACACACATTGGCGATCACTCGTCTGAAGCGCGATGCATGTTTTACGTTGAAACTGATGTAAATCACATTGCTAGATGCGTGTATGGGTTCGTGTTGGGTCCATGTGAACATACCCTAAGGGTCATAGCTATGTGTTATTAGACAGAGAAATAAAAGGAAACTGTAGTGAACTGCAATTCTAATGCAGTTCTTCAGTTAGGAGTGAGGGGTCCTCTAGAGCAGCGATTTTCAACCTGTTTTTGAGCCGCGGCACACTTTTTACACTTAAAAAAATCCCGGGGCACACCACCAACCAAAATGGCACAAAATGACACTAAAACAGTACATATTATACATATAGTTCATAATATCGATTCTAGCCAGAGATGCCCACCCCTGTAGCCAATGTGCCTCCATTGTAGCCAGTGATGCCCTCCCCTTGCAGCCAGGATGCCCCCATTGTAGCATGTGCCCCTCTGTATGCCAGTGATGCCCTGTAAGTAATTATAAAATAACAAAAGATTACTCACCTGGGTCCGCGCGTCCCGGTCCGGAGCTGCTCAGCAGTGGGAGCTGCAGAGCGGTGTAAGCAGCGTGACGTCATCGCGCTGCTTACGCTGCACGTAGCTCCCAGAGTCTCCTCAGCGGCGGAGCTGTCAGCCGAGGAGACCCAGCGTCACAGGGGGCGCGGTGAGAGCTGTGCGCCCCCTGTGACGCTGATACAGGGGAGGAGTCAGGACAGGAACGATCCGTCCCGCCTCCTCCCTGCAGCTGCTGGCTCTGCGCGGCTGTTATAAAACAGTCGCGCAGAGTCAGGGGCGCTCCTCCGGGCGGGCAGGGGCGCGGAGCCTCGGCGCCCTGGCGACCGACGCCGCCCGCCCTAGGAACGCCCGAACAAAACACAGGGCGCACCATAGTTTGGGGAACTTTCCCCGCAGCACACCCGACCATATGTCCGCGGCACACTGGTTGAAAATCACTGCTCTAGAGACCACCTAGACACAATGCTTCCAGGAAAAATACTGCTGTTTTTTTAATAAGTGAGAACATTTAAAGGGTACGGTATAAGGCCGTAGATTTCTGAGTTTGAACTTGTATAGTAATTATCTGTGATAGGGCAGCGTGCGTTAGCCCTGACTTTAAATGGCTGCCATGTGTCTAGTTATTCACTTTTATAGAATCTGTCAGTGTCACTGGCTGTAGGTCACAGGTCCCCAATCTCTTGACCTTGTGGATCACATTCAGCTTTGCGTAACGGTCAGGAGTCGCATTCAACCTATAAGTGGAAGAGCTATGTATTAAGTGTAGAGAGAGAAGAAATCAGAGATTTTTCAACCATTTGCAGTGGAAAATTTGGCACCAGTATTTTACCAACCAAATTGGCATTGTTTGTGGATGAGCTATGTCTGCAGCAATGTGAATTGCGAGTGCACATGGTCATAACGTAATTCAGGAATCCTATGACAAGCTCAGAGGCGTAACTTAAAGCTTCTGGACTCCATAAAAGGGCTCCCCACCTACCATGTGCCATTTATAATATTGGTATCTCCTTATGTGATAGAGGCCCCCTAGAGATCCAAGGCCCGGTAGCGACCGTTACCCCTGCACCCCTATAGCTACACCCCTTCATACCTCCCAACTGTCCCTATTTTGGAGGGACAGTCCCTATTTTTAACCCTTGTCCCTCTTAGCTCTATAAATGTCCCTCCTTTTTCATTTAGGAAACAGATTTGCATCAATAAACTGACTAACTTGCTGTAAAAAGTATCTGATTACTTCCTTGCTACATATTACATAACAATTTACTAAATATTTCATCATTGGATACAAAGCAATCCTGAAAATGTGTCCCTTTTTGCCTGTCTAAAAAGTTGGCATGTATGTGTGGGGGCGTGGTTAGAGGTGTCTTGGTGTGATGTCATGTTTTTGGGTGTGGTTAGAGGCGTGGCCTCATGTGTCCTTCTTTGCAATCTCTAAAAGTTGGGAGGTATGCCCCTGGACGAGTAATACCGATGAATGAGATAGGAATAGATAAACTTTACTGTACTGCAATGTTATAAAAAGTAAAAGTTAAAACCTTTTCGCTTTAAGTGTAGAGCACTTGTAGTAATTTTTCTGTTCTCCTCTATCGTAAAAATGATATGATTTTATGTTGCGTCCTTCCACCGTCTTCTTTTATACTTTTCCATGTGTTTTATTTTCACTTCTTTAGCTTAGATTCTGTTCATTCTGGTGTTTTTCCCACTTTGTTCTGTTCAGTGGTTTTTACGGAGACAAAAATGTAGAGAAACGTTTCCATTAACGGGCCCCATTGATTTCAGTTTGCCGTCAGTGGGCTTTAATTAGCCTCTGTATTTACGTGCATTGCCTCAGACGCACTCTTTCATGTGATAACGAACAACCCAGTCCTCAATTTGTTGCAAGCACGTCTTTGAGCAACAGACTTAGCCCTGAAGCAATTGGCTGTACTACAGACCCATGTTGTACAGATCCATAGAAGGCCTCCTGTACACTTTTGTATTTTTGCATGGTGTGCCTTTCCGCCCAAAGTACATAAAAAACTGTACACTTTTTTTTTTTTTTTTTTTTTCTTTGCATGCTTTTTTAAATTCTAATTTGATAAGCTTTTCACTAAGGTGTCCCAAATTTGAATTTATTATAAATGCACTTGAGTTTTTTTTTTTTTTTTTAAAAAAAAAAAAACGAGCTCATGCATGACTTTTTGTTGTAGTTGAAAAGCATGTCTTAACTGCAACAAAACAAAAATGGCCTTAATTTCTGTAAACGGTCTACAGTATGGCAATGTTCACACGGCTTTTTGCCGGGACGGATTTCACCCCGCAATACGCCGCTCCCGGGTGCAGTGGGTGCGGGCGGGGCCGGATCCCTCCCGGCCCCATAGACATCATTTTTCCCACGCGCGTACACGCCGTAAAAATGTGCATGTCACTTTCTTCCCGCCCGGCGGATTCACCGAGCTGGTAGAGGAGACGTAATCCATAGTTCTCTATGAGAACTGTGGATTACCGTAATGCCTAGGACTGACTTCAGCCGTATTGGAGCGCAAATACGGCGCTCAATATGGCTGAAATCCGTCCCAAAATAAGCCGTATGAACGAGCCCTAAGGGTATGTTCAGGAGGTTTGTTTTTCACAGTCTAAATAAGCCTCAAATAGAGTTATTTAGAGGTTTTTTTTGTTTTTTTTTTTTTAAATACAGATTTTGATGTGGTTTTTCATTTTGTGCAGGGCAGTTTTTGGGCACAGGTCTGCACCCTTAAAACACGTCAAGAAAAAAAAAAAACACATTTTGGGACAAGGATTTTTGAAGCTCTCCATTGATTCCTATAGTCATTGTGGAAAAGCGCCTCAAACTGGAAACAGCAGAGAAAATAAAAAATCGATAAAACGTGCGTAAAAACTGCATGGTATGAACTACAACTACAGTTTTACATAGGAATCCATGAAAATTAACTGGAGTAGGTTTTCGGTCGTTTTTGATGCTGTTTTGTGGGCGAGATCCAAGCAAAAACAGTGTCCAAATCAGCCATGTGAACACACCATTAGATTTCCTTTGTTACCCATAGCAACCAATCACAGCTCAACTTTCATCTAGAGCACTATATAGGCAACAAAGTTAGTTTTACAAATTAGAGTTTTCATAAAGAAGGCCAAATCTGTGAACCCAGCCTCGTGCACTTTCATTTTTGATGTCCTATTTTATTATTTTTTATTTTTTATTTTTTTTTTCCTCCCAACACAAATCATGTAATATCACCTGATGTAGGCTATGTTCACACAGTTAATTGCAGAGCGTACAGTACGCCCCTCAATTACGTCGGGCATTTGGGAGCTTACATCTGTGGCACGGGGGTGGAGGGGGGGGGGCGGCGGGCCCTAGACTGTCATTACTTGTGGCGCGTAAGTGCCGTGAATAAATGACATGTCAATTATCTCCCTGTGCCTACAATACGATCGGATTGTATACGCTGGGAGAGGAGGGGTAATCCATAGTTCTCTGAGATTACCGTAATGATTTGGGTAGCATTTCGCTCATATTAGAGCGCAGTACGCTCTCAATATGTGGCGAAATGCGGCCCAAAATAAGCCGTGTGAACATAGCCTCACAGTGTGAAGAGACAACAAAATTCCGTAATAAAAAAAAAAAAAAAAACACCACAAACTACTTGAAAAAAAGCACTATATCTATAGCATGCTGTGATTGGCAAAACTTCCACTGACCAAAAAATGCACCCAACATGAGAAAACCCCAAAAACTACAAGGTAACATCTATAATGCAGTTTATCATTCCCAGTGGACTTCCAGCTAACATCTTGCTATTACAGTTTTTGCCTCCTTCCCCCAAAAAATAGCATGAAAAAATGCACACTCAAATGCATATGTTTTTGTAAAATCTCAATGTGTGACACCAGACTAGAAGGCTAGGTTCACACGGCTTAATTGCGGGTCGTAAGTACGTCCCGCAATTACGCCGCGGGGTGGGGGCTGGGGCTCGGCACCTCGCCGGCCCATAGACTTGCATTACCAGCGGTGCGTATACGCCGCTAGTAATTCACATGTCGCTTATCTTCCCCCCCCTTGGCGATTCGTCAAGATAGGAGAAGGAGAGTAATCCTAGTTTTCTATGATAACCGATGATTAACCGTAAATGAATGGGCCGTTTCAGCCCTAATGTGCGTCACACCAGGCGCGTAATTACTGGACTGAAAATACGGCCCATTTTAACAGCGGTGAGCATGGCCGAACAGTGATGTGACTTCCATAACAGAAACCCCCCCCAAGAAATCTAGAGGTAGTCCGAATACCTTGCAAAGCTAAAGGTACATAAATGAACCAAGACAGTCACATAGCAAATGCATTTAGCCACTCTCTTGACACAGGCGTCCTTAAATATTGATATAATACATTTGGTCACACGGCTGCTGGGAACAGCACTTTACCTGAGCACGGGGCGAGGTTACACACTGAGGGCTCCTCTCAGTGTCACTGGAGACGCAGTAAAATGATTTGGAGGCAGGTTCACTTTTGATGACATGTACAGATGCAGCAGAGCTGAGCTTGCAGTTTGCATCACTGAGCTCTGATCTCACACTTTGATTTGTGGTTTGCATTTCAACATAAACCAGATGACCATTTTTTTTTTTTTTCTCTGTGTCTTAAGTTGTGCTTGCAAAATTCTACATAAAGCAAGTCAAATTTCCTAAAGCTTTTGCAGAGTGTCTTCCTTTATATTGGTGTAATCCCAGGAGAATCCACAAGCGATTGACACGTGATGAGGGTTTGACACCTGCCACACTTGACTTTTGACATAGGCTCATTGTCCCTGGCTTAATCCATTTGATACATGGTGGTTTTCCCCCCAGGATTCTATGAAATTGCTCAGTATTTAGCAGCATGCTCACATCCCGTTTAGAGCCGACCATTATCAACAACTGAGCGATGGTTTGCTGACAGGCCAGATAACACCGTCAGCCCCTACTGGACCAGCTTTCTCATTACTAGAATTTTTTTTTTTTTTAGAATGAGCAATAACAGCATGTGATATTCCTTCCCCCCCCCCCCCCCCCCGTTGCTGATACGCTGCTTCTTGAAATTGCATATAGATGGTGAAGTCACATTATTATGAGCTAATATCCAGAGTAACTGCTGTGTGCAGTAAGGACAGCAGCTAGATACCTGGGAGTGACTTGATAAGGTCCTGGTAGGTTGTCACATGTATCTGAAACCATGCTGACTGCACCCCACAGCTGCTGGAGAGTGTGTGGGGGAAGATTCAGAGTCAACAAGATAACATAGGTGGTTCAAGTCTGGGTAAGGGCATGTCCCCACGGCACGGGTTTGCGGCCTTTTTTTTAGACTGTTTGCGGTTTTGCAGACCGTCTGAAAAACCGGCTGCAAACGAGCACAACGGGCTTCTATGAAAAACCCGTACCGTGGGGACAGCCGCCCGTCCGAAAAACATTTTGGAGAAAAAACATTTTTTCTCTGCTCATCGCGGAGAAAAGCCCTCCCCCCCCCGCAGCCGTGAGGATGGCACTAAACAGGACAAATCCCGGTATTTGTTCATTGCCGTGTAAACAGCCCCTAATTAGGAGACTTTCAAGTAGAACTCGAAAATCTTGGTCATCCTCTTCCAAACAACGTTGGACACTTTTAGCAGTGTGGCATGTTGGGTTGTCTTGCTGGAAGATCCCATCCGTTCCAAGGAAGACAATCAGCATGTATAGGTGTACAATATCTATAAGGATGAATTGATCCCAAAATTGGTTGAGCGTGGGTTCTACATGGGTGAGAATGCAATGAACACATTCCCCAGATCATAACACTGCCCCCACCAGCTTGTGTTCTTTCAGCCATGGTTGCAGGGTGTTTGTTCTCTGCTGTTTCTTGCCTGACATGCCAACGTCTATTTCATGAGGCAGAAAAATGCCGACTCATTGGATAAGGCAATCTTTGCCAATTAGCAGAGACCATTTCTGCCAATGCTACTAAGTTAGCAGAAGTGTAGGGACCATATGCAATAGAGTTTGCTAAACTGTTGTGTTGGACACACGTCTGGTAGCTTCCTGGTTCATTTTGGCAGCGAGCTACTCCATTGTTCACTCTTGCGCAACATCTTAGCAAAGGTTCACCCCTTATATCAATAGAACATAGTAGTCTGCAGTCTCCATGGTGCCATTTGACCGCTCACAATACATTTTTTTTTTTTTAATGCAGCAGCGCACGAAACGTTCAAAAACTGTGAATTTTCAGAAAACTACCACACTTGACCCAAAAAAAACCCAATTATCATTCCTTTTTGGAACTTTGATAAATCGCCCCTTTTTATCCATGATATTGAAAGTGGTCATAATAATGTGACTCGGCTGTGTACTAGAAAACTGAAGCAAAAGCATAATTCTCTGCGGTCTCTTAATTTTGATATTCGACCTGACCCCTTCAACCTGTGTGTCAGCAGCTATTACAAAATACAGCTCCCAGGCTCTGGCTGTCAGGGCATGCAGGGAATTGTAGTTTTGGAACAGCTGGGCAGCTATAGATTGGAGACTCCTATATCACAGTGTACCTATTCTGCTGACAATGCTGCGAGAGCAGCTATAGGGAATTTCAATTCCCCGCAGCTGCCCTTTTCTATTACTCGGATTGCTGATGATGTCAAATGGATTTTGTCCTCAATTACAGTCAATGTATGGATTAACCAATTCAAGACTTGATATTTGAATCTTTGACTTGATTTAGCAGCATCACTAGTTTCTAGGGATGTTCCCATGATTATTGGTTCATCCTACAAAATGGCTACCAAACTTGATTAGAATTTATAGATTTTCCTGTAAAGGATGTGGCTGTAGCTATTTTTCTGCTTTGACGTTCAATCGTACTTGAGTAATGGGTTAGGATCAGTTTACATATCAGGCTGGAGTCAGTTACACTACATGTTGAACCTGCTATTTGATCCTGTAATTAAAGTGAACCAGTCACCGAGTCTTATTCACACTACTGAATGTCTTACAGAGCTTGGCAGAGTTTGCGTAGACCTGTCTGGCATGAACAACACAGGGGCGTTGCTTTTGCTGCTGGATTTGATTACTAAATTAATGTGTATTCATATTCTATACTGTCTAGGATTTCATATGTAATCTATTTCATGACTGTTATGGAATTATTTTTGTATTTTTTTTTTTTTTTCTTTTTAACTGAAATGTTTCACGCAGATTATCTACATCAGAATCTGCTTGCAATCCATGTGGAAATCATGGCCCCATTGTTTTTCAATGGGGAATTTTCAGCATACATAAGATGGCATGGGTTTTCTCACACATGTATTTAAAATTTGTGTCCGTATCACTTATATGATGCAGAATCTGTGCGGATTGCCCATTGGGTATCCTGGATTCAGATTAGTCCTATTAAATGTGGTTAATTAGTGACCAGTTCCATGTCTGAATCTAAGTGTGTGTTCACACGCCGTTTTTGGATCCGTGTTGGAACCCAAAAATCGGATCCATAAACGCTGCAGCAATCGGACCCAAAACAGATCCAATATGTATCCAATACACACCTGCGTGTTGGACGTAGCAGGATTGCACCCTATAGTTTAAATAGGGCTCCTGCTGCGTCTTTCTGATCAAGAATTGACATGTCAATTCTTGGAACGGATCCGAAAGACTGAGTGAGACACTCGTGAGAAAACTGATGCGTGTTTCTAATAAAAAACAATGTAAATCACATTGCTATTTATGAGATACATGTTTGGGGTCCAACAGACAGATCCAAACACGTATCGAAAAGCGTATGTAAACACAGAGTAAACACGCCGTGTGAACATACCTTAAAATTGGGTGTCAAATTTCATAGCATTTTTTTTTTTTTTTTTTTTTTTTTTTAACAGAAAAACCTTTCATAAGAACAAAGCCAATTTTATTTGTTCATATAGCGCAGATCTTTTCAGCACTGGAGATTGTCCTTCCATTAGACACTGCTCGTAGATGGGCTCACAGATTTACAGATTAACCTATCAGTATGCAAAAAAAGAAAAGCTGCCAGCTCGCCTTGTCCATAAGTTCCAAATTGCACGGATAAACCACTTTGGGTGTATAAAATAGCCATAGGAAATTGACAATAATCCAGCAACTTGAATCTCAAATAAAACTTCCTTTTCTTTAGAACAAGTTAAAACCTGATCCAAAATACAGGTATAAATGAGGCGTTGATGCTTAGTCGTAGCCCTAACCTATCGGTATGTTTTTGGAGAAAACCATTGAATCTGGGGGAAAAAAAAAACTCTTGTTCAAACTCGGGATCCCAGCACTGTATGGCCCTAGGGCCCCTACTAGTTCACTGTCTTAATATGTTATTGTCACTTGGAGCTCTAAATAGGAAAAATGGAGCTCCAAGCCCCTCACCCTCCCATTCATCCCCCCCATAAACATGCCTAGATTCACTTTAAAGTGCTGTGCAAATAATTGACCAAGGATATGAGTTTCATACCCACAAATATAAAACACATAAAAGTATGTGTAATAAAATTCTAATTTGTAAGTTTCTCATATTTATTTGATATGTAATAAAATAAAATCGTATAAAAATTGAGACCGTGCATGGAATCAGTCACACGATGGGGAAATATATTATGGCATTAAATAGAGGTATTCTCAAAATATAAAAAACATTGCACAATGATTCAGTAGTAGAAGATTAAATTACAATAAATAATAGTCTCTCAATACAGAAACACGGAAAAAATATATGGGACATCACCATTGCAGCAAACACGTGCCTCTGCTTGCATCACAATTCGGAGCTGTTCACTTTTAATTGGTGATGTATGGGAAGGGCCACATGACCTTGGCTGCTGCAGCGGTGACTTCCCATTTGAAAGTGAAGAAAAGGTGAACAGAGAACTTGAGAGAGTCGGCGGGGCTGGAGCGGAGGCGAGGAGGAAGGTGAGTATAGGCTATTTTATTTTGTTTGGCAGGGGCAGCGTACTATTTAAATTTTATTAAAACCGGACAACAATATTAAGGGCTGTGTATTGGTATATTTCCTATTTGAGAAATAGCAACAAATGTCTTTATGAAAATCTCGAGTGTTTTTTAAATGTTAAAAATTCCAATAAAATTTTATATTTGATAACAAAACTAAATGTATGTCTGTCTCTGCCTCTTCCTATCTATTATCCTTTATGTGGGCAGCCTGGTTCCTGTCTCACATGCTGCATGTCTTCAGCTACAATATTGAAGACCAGATGTGACAGGGTCTATGTCAGTACATGATGTCACCTAGTCCACTGTTACAATGCCTGATGGGGTAGAAAGACCAGTGATTTTTTTTTTTTTTTTTTTTTTTTTTCCACTGCTATACCATATGTTCATCAAATAACATGTTGAGAATTTTGGATGTTTTTGATGGCATTAGACATGGGAGTAATTGCCAGGGTAGCAGACTTAGCAGATGCAAGGGGGCAGAGCTTTCAAGGCAGCCAGTAAGGAGAGGAAAACAAGAGTATGAAGAACTGTGCAAGGACCAAGACTGCGTGGAGCTCTTTTCATCCGAGAAATAGGACAAAACAAATGTAGAACGTTGGGTCTTGTGTTTAACCATTGCTTTCTGTTGCAGGAGATGCTGCTGTGCATTGTAACACTGGTTATTTTCACTATTGCTGCAGTTTCTATGCAGTTTTACAACATGGCAGTTGGGAAATCCAGCTTGAGCATTAACCACTAAGCTTGAAGTACCTCTTGCAAGTAAGGGTTCTTCAGTTCTGCGTGTATGCATTTTTTGCTGCACAGTTTTACAAGCGAGGAGGGTCACTACTAGGCCTCTAGCCTTACCATCACAAACATGTAGGGGTTATCTCCCTGCATATATAGGGCTATTACTACCATTTGAGCTCTCTTTCAGGCTCCTCTCCACTGAGTTAAAAGGGTGTTCCCACCATAGACTTTGATGGCATACCCTATCTTAGGAATGGGAAGCGCTTGCACACAGAACAAAATGGGTCATGGGAAAGCACGACCAGCTCTTCATTCAGAACTTACCTATTTGGGGGCCCCGAGATGGGTTTTGGTCTCACAGGTGGGACCTGCACCTATTAAACTTAAGTGGCATATCCTTTCAATATGCCACCAAAGCTTATGGTGAGGACACCCCTATATGCTGACGTTACTGTAGGTAATGGTAGAATATGCATCTTGAGGGAGACCAGGAAAAGTGGAAGACACAAAGTACAGTAAGGAGATGAATACATTTTCAGAACCTAGCAATATAGAGGTAGCTGTGGCATATGGGCCCTACTGCTTGAGGGTGCCCAAAAGTTCTTCTGCAACATAAAGACACCAGCGATATAAATAGCACATGGTAAGTTGTACTGGGGCACAAATCGTCAAGTTATGCCTCTGATATCTTAGGCAGACATGTTGAAGAGGGGCTTTCTTCCTAGTTATGCTATGGTGCACAGATCTAGAAGTTGTATGTGAGAAAATCTTTTTGTACAGTGTATGATAAAGAGAAGAAAGCACTCCTAGTCTAGTAGACTTTAAATAGAGGGGCCAACTGAAAATGCAATGAATGATATACTCCCTTTATAAAGTGGTCCACCTGGGGGTACAACTCCTGATGGACCTTGCTGCACTTCAGCAGGGGCAGGAGGGCAGTCTCACCCCTAAAGCATCAATCCGACAGCAGAGCTTTATAAGCAAAACGAATGGCGCAGAGAACCTCTTGACAGGGTGACTGATACTGACTAACATCCAGGGCAGAGTGGATTTCTTTATCTTGGTCATGGGGGTAACGATAGCCATAGCGGCCATATTTACTGCTGTGGGGCCGAGAGGTTCCACTCGGGCACAAGAACATTGTTTGTTTCTTTTTGTAGGGAACCAGTAGTCGGTGACTTTCTCCTCTCCAGCACTACTATGTGGGTTCTCTGGTATATGGCGGTATTATGTTTATCTTTAATTATTGCTACTTATGTTGCTGCTTTAGTTTTTTTTTTTTTTTTCATTAGATGGGGGGTATCTCCTTTTGCTACGGTGCCCTATAAATTCTAGTTGGGGCGCGTTCTCACGGCACAGGACAAATAACAGTCGGTTTGCCAGCCAGTATTTGCCCTGTTTTGCGGCCGTCCCCACGGCTGCGGGGAGGGGGGGAGGAGGGCGGCTTTTTTCCGCGATGAGAAAAGATTGTGCTAGCACCATGTTTTGTGGGCGGAAAAACTGCCGGACGGAAAACCCGTGCAGTGGGGACTGCTGCACGGGTTTTCCATAGAGCACCATTGTGCTCATTTTTGGCCGGTTTTTCAGGCGGTCTGAAAAACCGAAAACCAGTGCAGTGGGGACATGCCCTTACACTCTTGTTCTTGGTCGTTTGTTTTAATATTTCTTTAAAAACAGACCAGGATACAATATAACATAACACGTTTTGAGCTTCACTGAGCACTTTATTACATAAGTGTCCAATAACCACAAACAGGCAAACGTGTTATGTTGTATTCTAGAATAGCATGGTTTTTATAAGAAATTTTAAAAAATTACCAATATCAATAAATCTACTCTCTGCCATGGATATTTATTCCAACAGGAAAGCGCCATTTGCCAGTCACCCATTTGTTTTGCTAGATGCTTGCATGTCCCTACCCTGCCAGATCTCCAAAAAAGGAGTTTATTCCTCATTTTAGAATATGGCTTAGAGGCATGTAAACCATTCCTTGATTCCTTTTCAGCCCTGTCCAAATATCTTCTGCTGTGCTATCCATTAGCCTCTATCGTGAAGAGCAGAAACAAAAACAATTCTGCACAAGGATCGCCTATAGGCAACCACTGAGACCTGCTTACCAGGGCAACTGTTTGTTTGAAGTTACAGATGTTGCACTTGAGTAAACCCAGTGCTGGCAGAAGCTGGAATAATTTATGGGTTTCTTCTTACATAGTATCATGTGAGAAAAATACATAGTTTATTTGCATACATATTTATACACTCACCGGCCACTTTATTAGGTACACCTGTCCAACTGCTCGTTAACACTTAATTTCTAATCAGCCAATCACATGGCGGCAACTCAGTGCATTTAGGCATGTAGACATGGTCAAGACAATCTCCTGCAGTTCAAACCGAGCATCAGTATGGAGAAGAAAGGTGATTTGAGTGCCTTTGAACGTGGCATGGTTGTTGGTGCCAGAAGGGCTGGTCTGAGTATTTCAGAAACTGCTGATCTCCTGGGATTTTCACGCACAACCATCTCTAGGGTTTACAGAGAATGGTCCGAAAAAGAAAAAAACTCCAGTGAGCGGCAGTCCTGTGGGCGGAAATGCTTGTTGATGCCAGAGGTCAAAGGAGAATGGGCAGACTGGTTCGAGCTGATAGAAAGGCAACAGTGACTCAAATAGCCCCCCGTTACAACCAAAGGGAGGGAGAAGAGCATCTTGACGCACAGTACGGCGAACTTTGAGGCAGATGGGCTACAGCAGCAGAAGACCACACCGGGTGCCACTCCTTTCAGCTAAGAAACAGGAAACTGAGGCTCCAATTTGCCCAAGCTCATCGAATTGGACAGTAGAAGATTGGAAAAACGTTGCCTGGTCTGATGAGTCTCGATTTCTGCTGCGACTTCGGATGGTAGGGTCAGAATTTGGCGTCAACAACATGAAAGCATGGATCCATCCTGCCTTGTATCAACGGTTCAGGCTGGTGGTGGTGGGTTTTCATTTGGGGTGGGGAATATTTTCTTGGCACTCTTTGGGGGCCCCCTTTGGTCCAATTGAGCACGTTGCAACACCTTGTGGAATCTATTTCCCCGAAGAATTGAGGCAGTTCTGAAGGCAAAAGGGGGTCCAAAACCCCTTACTAGCATGGTTGTACCTAATAAAGTGGCCGGTGGAGTGTATATTGTGCAATCAAATCACCAAAGTTAGTGTCCTTTTTGATTTAAATCATATCATAGTTATGGGAGAGGCATATGAGCTAGAGTGATATTCACAATGTATTCTATCTAGATTAGATGCTGTAGCATTAATGTGATTAGTACGGAGTGTTAAGAACTAATAGAAATCCCCCATTCACTCCCCTTCACTGGTTTAGCAGATGCCTATTTTTCAACCATGCTGCTGTATATACAGTAACTATACACAGGACACACCAGGTTTATGCAATGGTAATTTTCCTAATTATGTACTGACAGAGAAAGATGTCTGTAATTTTGTTGAAGGTATAATGGTATGTTATATGAAAAGATCAACTGCACATACGAAGAAAAGGAAGCCCCTAGTCGTGGCCACTTATTACTGTGTTGCCCCGATTGTTTACACTGCAGAGTTTTCAGACCTGCAGTTTAGATCTTCTGTTTGACCGTTTTACTCTACACAGGAATGAAAGCTGACTTTTTTTCACCTGTGACAAAGAATAAGTTTTGGTGCCGCCTCCACAAAATAATGCTTACAGGTCCATGTATGTTAATAGACTTGTAGTTAGGTGACCCAGTCATCAGCTGACTCTGCATAGTAAAAGAAATCGGGGCCTTCATCCTTCAGCAGTACTGTAAATACAAAGAGAATTTGCCACCAAAATTGAATATATCCCCTTATTTACCAAAAAAATAAATGTCAAAGCGGTAATTCCGGTAACATTAAGCATGTTGGCAAAGGTAAATAAACTTTTCTGTTCCGATTTTTACTTCATTTCAAAGATGCAGCAGTTTATCTCTCCTCATTTACAGATGTGTTCCTAGGTTACTGCCTACTTCTGTACTCTAGCTTCTCTTAGGCTATGTTCACACGGCTTAACTGCCGTGGGGGCGGGAGCGGGGGAGCGAGCGGGGGGCCAGCACTTCGCCGGCCCATAGACAGGCATTGCTAGCGGCGCGTATACGCCCCTAGAAAGTAAACCTGTCAATTATCTCCCGCCCGGCGTTTTTCGCCGAGCAGGGAGAGGAGACGTAATGCATAGTTCTCTGAAAAATGTGCATTACCGTAGTTACTGGGACGGATTCAGCTGTAATTGGCGCTTTCGGCGCGTAATTACGGACTGAATTACGTCCCAGAGTAAGCCGTGTGAACATGGCCTTAGAGCACAGATGTGGTCACTCTGTGTCTGTGATGCTTTACCATCCCCACACTTCTTTTCTTAGTCTTGTACATGTTCACTTAGCCAAGAAAGTTGACCTCTTGATAAAGGAGATTGCTTCTTATGAACAAAGGTGGAAATATCCAAAATGTCCATGTATATCATTAAAGGGGTGTCCTTAATATAGACTTTGACATATGTCTGACACCCACACCTACCTCAAGAAGGTGCCGACTCAGACTGGTGAGCTGGTCATGCTTTCATATATAGATACTTCTAATCCCTTATTCTCAGCGTATGTTCTCAGTTGCCAATTCAGGAATCTCCAATTCCCACCACATAAATACTTTAGAAAAAATACTTATGGCAACAATCCTTTTTAAAAAATTTCAACTTCCATAGAAAATATAAAACATTACATAGCCTCTTGGGCTTACCGTAGATTTTTATCCTGAGAAGGGTATTTGAAACAACTCTCATCCAATTTTTTGATAAAAGGGTTTAAAGTCCCATTTAAAAGGGATGTAGAGGAGTGGAGCCGCTGCACTCAGTGCAGAGCCCCTGCGACATTTTAGAGGTGAAGACCTCTTTCTTTGATGGTCTTCACCTCTAAAACGTCGCAGGGGCTCTGCACTGAGTGCAGCGGCTCCACTCCTCTACATACCTTTATGGGACTTTGAACTTTTATCATAAATTGGATGAGCTGGTCATGCTTGCACTGGACTCTCCATTCTATCCTATGGGTGTTCTGAATACAGCTGCTCACATGTACTCAGAACTTACATAGAACAGAATGGAGAGTCATGTGCATATGTGACCATTACTCAGTTCTCAGCCAATACTTTTAGGGACCTGTTCCTGAGATAGGTGCAGGTTGTACATTTGGCACCCCCACCTATCAGACTTTTATGGTAAATCCTCGTGATAGGTCATCAATCTGTGCTAGGGACACCTCTTTAATGGTGTATGGCCTACCATACTGAGTTGATAGTAGCTTGGCTAGTACTAGCTCTTCTATGCCTGGCAGGACCCATACTTGCAGGCAGTATTGTTCTACGAAACTTATGCTGAATATTTCACTAGTAACAAGATGTTCATTACTGATGAATATACAGATCTTTCATATCAAGCGAACCAATTGGCAGACTCTGAAACTGTGCAAATTATCCTTGGATCTACTTTTTAATGCTGACATATCTTTGCATAGGAGACGAGGATACATTTTGTAGTCATTTACTGACGAGAAGTACATGTGCAAAGCGGTACGAGGATCTTTTGAGTGATTACTTTGATCAGCGCTGCCTGTGCACATACATATTTCAGTGGACTCCTCTAGATAAGACCAGGCCAATGAAAGAGGCCTAGAAATGAGCAGCTCTGCCGGTGTTGCTGAACAGGAACTTGTGGTAGGCCGTCGTCTGTAGATAGCGATCAGGCTTCACAGTCCTGGTTCTGCTTTACCGTTAGTTCTACATACTTGGATGACATAAAGAGTCTTTATAATACTTAACATGGTTTCCATGACTACAACTTTTACTTATCAAAGCCTCTGAGGACCCCGCGTAGTAAAGAATTTCTCTGCTTGTTGTCAAGTATGTCATTTGATCAGTGATGTAATGTGCCGGAGAATGAGGCATTGTTTGTCTATTTGTTTTAGGAAGGAGAAATTGCACTTGAGGCGGATGAATGCCAGGTCTTCATTCGGCGTCATGTAGTTACTCTACCACCGACCTCATGGCACCATGACGCGATCTTATTATAAAATGCGTATAATACGTTGTGTGTTAGGTTCAGTATACCACAGGAAGCTTCTGAATGCAGAAGATACATGGGCTACAGAGTCCATTGGGGTACTGGAGCAAATTCAGCTCGGCTACACTTAAATGGAGTCTTATCAGGTGGTTTGTTACCCCATAAGAGTATGTTCACACGATGTACTGCAGCGCGTACAGTACACGGCACAATACATTGTGTGCTGATCAGCGCGTATTCGCGCGGCGGGGGGGGGGTGCCCCCCCCCATAGACATGCATTACTCGCGGCGCGTACAATACGATCATATTGTACGCGTGGGGGGACGAGGCATAATCCATAGTTCTTTATGAGAGCTATGGATTACCGTAATTATTTGGTGCATTTCCCCACGTATTTAGCGCAGTACGGCGCGAAATACGCTCCAAAATAAGCCGTGTGAGCATACCCTTAGAGAGCAGGATGTGATAGAGGCAGAAAACCTGAGCTATTTGATGTGAATTAGAGTGAAATTTTTGAGTAAAGAAAGTGAAAGTACTGCTTACCCTGCCCACACATAGTGATTGACAGCTTGCTCTGTATACATGTCGCAGGGAAATGATGAAAATAGGGATTTGTTGAAATCACAGAATATGTTAAAATAACAACTCTGTGGGGTGATTTCTCTAAAGAAAGTCAGTGATTTCATCAAATCCCTGAACAATTTTACTGAGAAGATGGATCATCTCCATTAGGGATTTGATCAAATCCCTATTTTTATCATTTGCCTGTGACACTGATGCAGGGAAAGCTGTCAATCACTAAATGTGGGTGGCATCAGCAGGACTTTTTTTTTTTTTTTAATCTCTTGACAGTCACTTCAGGCTCAGTCTATGTTCACTGCGCTCAATACAGCTGAAATCCGCCCCAGTAATCCACAGTTCTCATAGAGAACTATGGATTCCGTCTCCTCTCCCCGCTCGCCGTATTTCGCGAACGGGGAGAAAGTGACATGCACATTATCCCGGCAGGATATGCGCCTTGGATAATGAGTCTATGGGGCCAGCGAGCAGCCGGCCACCCCGCCCCTGCTACACGGCATAATTGTGGGCAAAATCTGTCCCCGCAATTACGCAGTGGATAAGCCGTGTGAACCTGACCTCTCACTTCCTGTGCAGGCTGTGGGTAGGGCTACAGCAGTGACTGAAATTTTAGCTCTTTTTCTTCCTATTCCCAGTTGAGCTAGTGACAGGAACATTACTGATGGAGCAACTGTAAAAATAAAAAATAAAAACTGTCCAAGAAAGATGTCAACCTTTAAATTCGAGCTAGCAGATCTGTTTTTGTCAGGTGAGGAAGCTTCTAGTGAAACTTACATGCTGTCAAGACACATTGTTAGCTGTTGAGGGAATTTGATGTTATACATAAATATGCTCTGCAGACCTGACGGGACGGTACAAGGCTTCTCCCAGGTCAGGAACTCTAGGGGTTAAAGTTTTCTTCTTAGTAGAAAGATAAGATCAGATACTGAGAAGCAATGAACTGCCCAAAGGCTGAAATGAAGCAAAATTGGAACAACAATGTATTTGGTAATAGTCTTAATTTACATTGATACTTAATCAGTGAGGTGGGAATACCCCATTAAGGAGTCCTATCAGGATTTACTCTGTCTTTTAATCAGTAATCCTGTTCCATATCCTATAAATCACAGAGCTTCGCTTTCCCCCCCTTTACCCCACCCAGCTCTCAGGTAGGGTATCATAAACCTGATGGCTTCCAATTTATAGAAAAAAAAGAATAAAAAGATCAGCCAAAGGAATAAAAAAAAAAATGTGTACTCCTCTTTAATCCTCTTTCGATCCACAGCAGAAGCTCTGACAGTGCTGTCCATGGTTTTTGTGGCTATGTCTGGTACTGCAGCACACTTACATTCAGATGAATGAGACTGAGCCGCAATACCAAACACAGGATCGTGCATTAGAGTGGAGTAAGTCGGTGTGCAGGTCCTTGGGCCCCCACTGATTACGCATTGAACATGGTTAGTTTAGGGTCAGGGGAACGGCATTATCCGTAACAGCCTTTTTCTGTAGAAGAAAACAAAATACTTCATATAATTTGATAGCCACATTTACATTCACATATCGGACCTCACTTTTTGGCAGTTTAAAGGGACACCCACTGGTACCTGCATTGAAGAATTAACCAGCGTGTTTTCCAGCACAAAGGAGATTATTCTGCTCTTGTTCATAGCAAACATCTGATTGGACAAAGGCCAAGTCACTCAGCAATTGTTTGCACACATCACATAATGCCCATTTACCAATAAACAATCCCCGAGCTAGTAATATCATTATACTTAAAAGAGCATTGTCAAAGGATTTGTCTGACTCAGACAGCTGTATTATGGCATGCCAAGACAAGAGGGGGGTCCTATATTCAGCGACCTTGCTAGATATGAGAGCATCCTCTAGCATCTGTTATAGAGGACCATCGATCCCCACGTGAATCTTAGGTTATGTCTACACTGCAGAGGCCAAAAACGACCTCAAAACTAATTACTAAAAACGTTCATGAAACTGAGTTTTCGGTCCACTGCCTGTCAAAAGCAGCTGAAAAAACGGCCATTTTTTTTGGAGCGTCTTTGCTCTGCTTTTTAATGTATGCATAAATTAAGCCATTGGATGTAAGCTACACCCTTCAGGTGGAGTTAACATGTTAAGTAGTCACTTCCTTTAGATCACTGTAGCCATTGTGAGCACATTGTCCCTTGTGTGCTGCTGCTGCGTGCTACTGCTTTATTAAATTTAGCACCAGATTCTTGCACCAAAATCCACAATAACCCACATTATCTTTGCATACAGCAAGATAACTGTATTGGCATCAAAATCTGTAAAGAAAAGGATTTTAGCGCCAAAATCCCAAAACACACATTATTGCGCCAAATTCCATAAAAAAATATATATTTTTAGTGTCAGAAGCGTGATCAGTTTATTAGCGCCAACATTTTTAAAGATATTGATCTTGGCCCCCAAATCCGTCAAAAAATGGATTCTGGCGCCGAAATCCGTAAAAAATGTATTTATTTGCGTCAAAAGCTAGATCACTTTATTAGCGGCAAAATCTTTAAAGATACGGAGTTTAGCCCCAAAAGCCATAAAAACCGTATTTTTGGCGTCAGAAGCGAGATAACGTTAGCGCCAAAATCTGTAAAAAAAATATATATATATTTTAGTGCCAAAAAAACGGATTCTTGCGCCAAAATCCGTAAAAAACATATTTTTGGGCGTTAGAAGCGAGATAACATTATTAGCTCCAAAATCCATTAAAAAAAATTATTTTTGCGCCAAAATCCGTAAACGTATTTTTAGCATCAGTAGCGAGAACTTTATTAGCGCCAAAATATGTTTAGAAAAGGATTTTAGCATCAAAATCTGTAAAAAAAAAAAAAAAAAAAATATTCTTATGCCAAAATCTTTAAAACCTTTTTTTTAGCGAAAAAAATATGAATTGCGCAAATATAGTTAGCGACCAAAGCATGATCATTTTATTACAAAAGGTACAAACAAGGACACATCAGACACTTGTATGCAGATTTGATAAGATATAACCTTTGTTACACCCACTATAGGTGGGACTTGGGTCTTCTGGGAGGGTTTTCATTAAAAAATCGCGGCAGAAAACGCGCCAAAAGACGTCCGGCGCTTTACATAGACTCCTGTAGTAAATTTTCTGCCCTGTTCTGGCGTTTTTTAGAGCATGTTGCAAAATACGACCAGTGAAAAAAAAAAAACGAGCAGAAAAAAGCTCAGTATAGACAGCAGGACGTTTTTACAATAGAAGCCTATGGGAGATTCGTCTGTTTTTTCAGCGTTTTTAGAAAACGAAAAACGCTGAAAAAACAGACGTTTTTCTGTGCAGTGTAGACGTAGCCTTAAAGGGGTTGTCTCGCTACAATGATTGGGTTTTAATTTAAAGATCTTTAAAAAACAAGCAGCTTTGCAATATATGTTCATTACAAATGTCCTACTGATTTTGAGCTAGCCCTGTTAGTATTACTACATCAGCTTCTCAAATCTCTATAGCAGCCAACCTGTTGATCCTTATCTTACTGGCTGTCAGGTCTGAATGACTCATCACCTTTGAAGACAGGTCAGAGCAGAGAGCCCCTCCCGCACAGAATGCTTCTGTAGTGGAGGGGGGGGGGGGAGGACTCTGGCTTCTATGTCCATGCTGCTTGGATTAACCCGGTGTGTGCCTGCTTCCTCTGCTCTCTACACAGATAGATGTGACAGCAGTGACCCTGTCTGTTACTATAATCATGATATGTCTTTGAACTGTGACTATACTAATACTATACAGTTCAGGGGGCATGTGAATACTTTATGTTCTCCAGTATTAGTGAGACATCCTGAGTATAGTAACACTGCCCTTGTTGTTGCTGGAGATGTGGAGACTTGTAAGCTAAGCAGGGGATATAGGAACACATGCATCCCCTCTGCTCTATTAGCACACAGCTTCATATTCCTCTCTACACTCCTAGATCAGCCCTCTCCTGTAACAGACCTAGGCAGGCACACACAGGGTGAACTCTGATAGCAACCCCCCTCCCCCCTGTATAGAAGTTACGTAGCTGCCTGTGTGCTGATGGGAGGGGGGAGAGGGAGCAGAACAGACAGACCAAGAAACACGCCCCTCAGTTCAACTTACCAGGGACACTGACAGGCTGAAAGCTCGTAATGAGACAACTCCTTTAAGGTCCAGCATGATATTGTCATGTATTAAAAGAAGTATCAACTTGGAGAACATGGACATAATGGGCGACATGTAGGATTTTTGGCGCTTAGATAGTACTGAAACAACACTTCTGGCTCAGGTAAACCACTTTTAAAGCTGTTTACTTGTTCAGGCAGTAATGCGCCGGGATTTGCCGTACTGAAGCTATAAATGTGTAGCTTCGTAATGTTGTAGTGTAACGGGCTTCCAGCACGCCCTTCAATCTCAGGTGCATAACAAAGTGCCGCGGGCATCCTGTAATGCGCCTAATATAAGAGTGTGGCCGTTTTAAATGTATAGCGAATGGGGCTGCGCTAGATCTCGGGCTTAAGACGCCAGACTTCTGCCGCAGCCCTGTTTACACAAGCCCCCCCCCCCTCATATATACCGCTTGATAAAGCATTTGTGCGGTTCTGTCTGGAATACACCATTTTGTTTCGGGTACCAGTTCATAGAATGGATGCACTGGAGCTGACGAAGGTACAAAGACGAGCAGCCAAACTGATAAGGGACATGGAAGATCTTTATTTAAAGATTAAACGAAATGAAAGTATTTAGTCTTGGAAAGACATCTAAGAGGAGACCTGATTACTTTGTATAAGTGACCTCTGCAAAAAAAATATGGTGAAAAGCTATTTCATGTAAACCTCCTCAAAAGACAAAGGGATACTCCCTCCATCTAGAGAAAAAAATTCTAATTCTCCAGAACAGGTGAGAGCTTCAAAAAAGAATTAGACAGTGACCTGCAACAAAATAATATTAACATTTATGTAGACATAGGAAGAAAATGTTTAAAATCACCCATGCCCCTCCCTTTCACCCACATCGTCTCCCTAACTTTAGTAGAACTGGATGCACATGTCCTTTTTGTACTGTACTGATAGCTGAGAAAGAAAAGTGTTTCAGATGCAGCAAATGCAATTGGAAAGGAGAGAAATTCTACAAGAACCTGCTCTTGAAAAAGGAGTCGGTCAGGAATTAGGTTAATAATTTCACTAAAAAGACTTAAAGTAGCTCCAGCACTAAACCACCCATTTTATTCTCCGGATCATGGGGTTCTGGTATTGAACCCCCACTGACTAGAAAGGGAAAGTGAAATATTCTCATATGATGGGGAAACCTCTTGAACTCATGCTGTCAATATTAAAGGGGTTTTGCCATGAAGGCATTTCATGCCTGGTTTATCCAGCTTCAGCTTTCAATGTGTTCAAACAAAATCATACATGCCCCATTTGAACTTCATATCATGTGACCTAGCAGGCTTGACATCACCATCCCTTTCTCCACAGTGAGCTCACTGTAGTCAAACAAATGTATGTTTATGTAAAGAGCTATTGAGTACCTACAGTATTGCTGAATGGCTAGCACTTTTGCCTTTCACCATAGGCATCCTAGGTTCAAATCCATGCCGGAACCAAACAATTTTTTTTTTCTTTCAATGCACATAGCTGATTTGAGGTTTCTTTTTTTTTTTTTTTCTTTATTTGCACTGTTTGACTAATTACTAAGGAGTACAGAGGGTGGGAGTAGAATGACAGCACTTTGGCTGAACACTCTCAGCAGTGAGTGTGTGTGATTTATTAAGCAAGGAAGAGACTGACAGTAGCTGCCTGAGAGGAGAGGTGATGTCTGAGCATGTTGGCCAGGACGGAGGAGCTCTCATCACTGATCGTATCCCCTGGAGAAGAGCTGTACACTTTGTATCAGTAATATGGCAGCTGAAACAAAAATGGTACAGAATTCTTAATAATGATGAATGGTGAAATTTTTATTTAATTTGCGAGCGTCCCATGTCCATTTGGCAAAACACCTTTTTAAGAGTTTTCTCTCTTTAGTCAGTTACGCCATATCTACATGATGTGCCATAAATGTGAGAGAGGGTTAGGATCAGAATAAATGAATTGGCCATTTAGTTCTGCCCATTGTAGTCTATAAATGTTACACCAAAGCTACTTGCCTGGTAACTTCTTCTCTGCCGTGGCCAAAGCCACATAACTGGCCATATGTGTGGCCACTTCTTTGAGCACTGCAGCACTCATTTTTCCAGCCTAGAAACATGCACTTATAGTCCATGTAGCCCACCTTTTGATTCCTAGAAGGCATAATTTTTTTTTTTTACTAAAATAGAACAGGGTGCACCTATTTTTGTCAATAGACAAATTCCATCTAATATAGTTCCTCCAACTGGTAAACACTCACTCAATCTTGTCAACATGCTCTAATAGGACGTATGCCAGGTAATATCTAGGAGTAAAGAGGCCATTGTCCAGTATTTATGGAGAAGGATAATGCAAATTCTATACTGTGGACAAGGATGTATACGGCCTACTTTTAAAAAGATGGTCGTTAATATAGAAGAACTATAAATATCACGGACACCTGCAAAATGTATACTTAACAGTAATGTGTCCTTATCTGTCAGTTATAACATATCGTTATCCTTACTTGGATCCAGGCCAAAGCTCAGATCTCTGTTTACCTCTGTAATTAATGTCTGTTGCCTATTTCATGGTAGAGATTTTCCGACTGATAGTGTTGTGTCCATACCTGAGGCAGAAACTGAGTATAACCGCACTCCCAAATAGGTTGGCCATTGGAGGTAGGTAGTACTTTCTTTAAACATGTCTTTATTGAAGACTTGAGCAGTTGACAAATAATATACAGTAAGGAACACAATGCACAAAGTTAAAACTACATTGTCCACAACCGGACTTTAACAAGATAAACAAAACATGCGTGGATGTGTTACTATTGTGTTAACAAGTAGAGAAAGGCAGCTTCACATACTGCTGTAGAGAGATATGGCGTGGCTGGTCAATGGATAACACTAGGAGCACAGTAGCTGGAGGACAACCATGGGTCCCAGAGCAATTTCTTCTTGTTATATATAAACATGGATTCAATCGGTCTCAGTTCACAAGCGCAATTAAAGTTAACTCTTCTAACTACTTCATCACAAGAAGGAGCCTTGGGTTCCTTCCAATTAAATGCAGTAGAAGTTCTAGCAGCTATTAAAATATGGAATAGGATTGTGCGGAGAAAGGAAGGGAGATCACTTAAACCGATGTCTAGGAGCGCAAGTTCAGGTGTTAATTGGAAGGAGATACCTGTAACCTCTAAGATAAGAGGGGAGACTAAATGCCAGAATCATTGGATAGCTGGGCAACCCCACCAGACATGCAGCATAGTACCGTGCTGGCCGCAATTTTTCCAGCCAAGATCCAGAGAACATTTTGGCTAATTGTGAAGGGGGAAGGTACCATCTCAAATGTATTTTAAACATGATTTCTTTATGATTTACACACTTTGATAAGGGAGGAGAAATAGATTGTGCTTTAATCCATTGGTCTCTAGAGAATTGAGAGGAAAGTTTTTTCCCTGTTCAACATAGTATGAGCTTTTATCCCCATGTTTGGCTAATCTACTCTGATATATTAATGGGAGACCTTTTTCAAAAACCCTTCTTCATAAGAAAGTTTTGAAAATCAGAATAGGTTGATGGGGAGTCCGGCCATCTAATGGAGTGAAGCACATGACGATTCTGTAAGAACTGGAAAAAGGTCGAGGAGGGGGGAAGAGAAAAAGTGGAAATGTCTGTAAATGACAGTAGGGCATTCTCTTGGTAAAGTTGGTCAACTGTATGAATACCCTGTTCCTGCCACAAACTGCAGATTTGAGCATTAAATACTCTAAAACTCCAGCATCTTACAGAATAAGAGACACAGCACTGGAAACGGCAGGTCTGACACTAGCTTGTACTGTCCTCAGCAAGGGAGGCATAAACTATGTGACAGGTTCCCCTTAATATATAATATCACAGGTGACCGTGTCACCATAACTATGATCCACAATGGCGGTTGCTCCATAACCTGTGAGGTTTTGTTCCATGCTTGTATTATCTCTCCAGCATCTAAAAAAAAAAAAGGCTGAAGTAGATGATCATCACAGCTGCATCTATACGTCTACCAGCTGGCCCGTAGGTGGTATCTTAAAGAGCACCGGTGACGTCACCTGACGTGTCTAATCTAGTAAATACTTGTGTTCTCCATAACATAATTCTAGAATATCTTCTACTGCTCCTCTGTTATTCCTTCTATTAGTGTATTACTGAATCTGTCAACTGGGTGTTGCCATTCTAGTTTTCAGAGGGGTGTGTCCCTGCACACATTGACTGTCAGCACTGGTTGGACAATGTCAGACTGTAAAGGACACCCTCACCAAGTTGGCAACACCCAACTGATAATTCAGTCACAAATTTCTATAAGGAATAACAGAGGGACAGCAGAATACCGAGTTAGAGGAGAAGATGCTCCAGAAATGTTATTTCATGGGCAAGTATCTACTTAAAGGGGATTTGCCATGACGCCAGTTACTTACCTCTTATCAGCACGGGAGAAGAATATAAACCAATCATGCTGAGTCATGAAGGCTGCAGGGGAGAGAGGGAGGGGGTGAGCAAGGAGTGAGGAATAAGGGAGCGTCTCAAAACTTAACTGAAATAATAAGCGTACAACAGTGGATTCTCAATACAGCAAGACACAGGCTTATACACTGCACTTTCTTCCCTGTCCCTTAAAAGCTCATTCTTTTTCCCTGTCATCAGATAAGAAGTGTTTCACACAAGCGCGGCCTGTCAGCTCCTCTGGTCGTGTCTAGTGGAAGCTTTCAGGTAACTAAGGTGGATTGAGAAATGCTGTAGCTCTCAGTCTCTTCACTTTTTGTAAACGCATATATTTAGAAACGTGATTACCCATTTTGGAGGATCCCACGTCAACATTACATGGTGGCAAAACCCCTTTAAACAGACCTGCCAGGAGTGGCCACAAGTTCTCTTCAAAAGGATACTTCAATATGGGTATACCCCTTTAACTGAATACCTGTTTATGTTGCATGTAATGCTAGAAAATAAGTTGGCATTGACCATATCTGATGTCAACTCCGTTCAGGTCACCTGGTGAGGTATAAGCCAAATCCGACTTATTTAGAATAGAATTTTGTTGTTCAATGGAATATCTTGATTTCTAGGGGTCATCCACAGCAGATTTGCAGTTACATTTTTCCCATGTTAGGTCTAAGGCCAGGTTCACATAGCGGATAGCGCTTTACGCCTGCGTACTGAGCGCCAGTGAATACGCAGTAAAATCATAGCACTCGAGCGCTATGACTTTTACCATATTTGTGGGCGTACTTCAGATGCATTGTAGTGCAATTATGCAGTGAAGTACGCCCTCTAAATACGCCATGAGAAAACCCCTTAAAAATTCCTTCAGTTAGACATAAATTGCACAAGTTACCAAACACTCCAGATTAATAGTAATGAAATTGTTTTCTAGGTAAAGCTCCTCAGCTTGACATGTGGTCTTTAGCACAGAATTTCTAATCAGATAACACTTCTAATTTATTGTTTTTATGCATCCGGTCTTGTGAAATTCTAGGATATCAGGCGGTACTATGCTAGATTTTTAGCATGTGATCGTTTAGAAATTCTTAGTCTTTTATACTTGTTTCTACTTCAGTACTAAAAAAAATTCTCTTGAAAGTTATATCCAATGATTAGATTACCAAAGCTAGAAAATAAAGTGATTGTAGCAGTATCCTTTTAGCTGTTGGAGGTTCTTTGCAAAGTAACTGGCACATTTTATAGATAGATAAAATGTATAATTATATAATAATATATTTAAAGATTTTATTAAATTCCTTTGATCCTGTATTGACACAAGCTCCTGAATCTTTGACCAGAATATTAGATATTTTAGATTATTGGACAGTGATCTAGATACAGTGGTCCAAGTTACAATGGCTTTAGGGTAGTTTCACCATACTATGGTCTTTTCTGGAACATTGGAGCAGATTTATCAATAGTGCCTTACTTTTAGACTAGACAGTCTTACAATGCGCCACATCTATCATAGTGTTGATGAATCTGGTGCAGGTTAGAACTGTCTAGTCTAAGTTTGTACCATCTTTTAAGTTGGCTTACTTTTACACCAGCATTTGGTCGCAGATTCTGGTGTATTTTTGGTCGCCTTTAAGACCGCGAAACCCCCCCCCCCCTTACCGCGAAACCACCCCTATTTTACAAAGCCCCGGCAATTTGTCGGACGAGGCACAGAAGCGCCTGAAACTGTCTAAAACACGTAGTAAATGTGTTGAAAAGCTGGTTTTTGGCACAAATTAAGACAGAATTCTGGCAAAACTGTCTTGATAAATCTGCCCCTTTGTATCTTGAAACCAAAGTCGCCATAAAGTGTCCCAGACACTGACCATCTGCAGCGCATGTGCTTGATAGGAAGATCCAACCAATTATCATGATCAAACATTTTACTTGTAACACATCTGTATTAGTGAAGTGTATGCAGTGATTGGAGGTCTAGTAGCGCCTCTCTACGGTACATTGCGGTACTAGATGTTCGGTACTGCTCTTTACATGCACCAGGATGAGCGGCTCCTTTGGGCATCAGGTGCTTCATTTTCTTTCATTTTATATTAATTGGGTGACATGTTGGGTCTTCAGAATTTAGCAGTTTTCCAAAGTGTTCTGGTGTTAACTTACAATGGTGGTAATTTAATATTGTATGTTGAGAGACCACAAAGGGGGACATGTGTGAAAATTGTCTTGGTCTAAGACATTTCTTGTTGCCCAAAGCAACAAATCGGCGTTCCCCATTCATTTGAAATAGCTCTTTTAAGAAATTAAAGGGGTGCTCTGGTTGGTTGCTATGGACAACAAGAAAAGTCTTAGACCAAGACAATTTTCATACATGTCTCTCTTCATATATAATGTACTTGTAAGAAAAGAGATATCTAAGGAACACCAAAAACAACTACAAAAATTCTCACACATAGCTTTGCATACTCCATGTAATATTTCTGGTCCGGTTTAGGATTAAGGGGGCGTTGTCACCATGCACTTTGATGGCATATCGATAGTCACCTCTCTGTCTCGCACCTACCTCCTGGCCACCAAAAGTCTGAGCTTGCACATGACTCCCCATTCTGTTCAAACACAACACTCACTTGTACTTGGAACTACCATAGAACAAAATCTGTGGATAAATTTGGGACAAGGGATTGTTAAGGCTAAGTTCATGCGACATAATTACGCTCCACAATTACGGCGTGTGTTCGGGAGCTCACGCGGGGCGAAGGGGGTGGGCGGCAGCCCACCGGCCCCATAGACATTCATTACTAGTGGCGCGTATTCGCTGCTAGTAATTGACATGTCACTAATCTCCCCCCGCGGCGTATTGTGCGAGCGAGGAGAGGAGGCGTAATCCATAGTTCTATGAGAACTGTGGATTACCGTAATGACTGGGATGTATTGAGCGCAGTATGGCGTGAAATACGGGGCCAGATACGTCCCAATTTCAGCCGTGTGAACATAGCCTTAATATTTCTTGATTATTAGATCCCAAATTTCAAAGAACTGAAGATCTCTTTACAAACGTGTCTAATTTTAGTGCAGAACTAACCATAGTAAGTGAGTTACAGGCTGCGATTCCCAGCTACGGTGCGACGTTTAACAACCCTGCTCTTTGTTTTTACTTTGCAGCGCTTTGTTTTTTCGCTGTGGCTGGTAACGCACATCTTCTATACGTCGCTGTACTCTATAGGCCGGTATACCCTATATAAACACTGGTCGCTTGTGGAGATTTATTTCATGGCTGCCGAAAAATGTATTCTGGGAAAGATTGTATTTTATGTCCGCCCTTAAATGCAGAAAGAGAGAGCCTGTGTAATTTGATCTGTTCTTGAAAGCTTTGCTCAGGGTAGCATGCTGCAGACATAAGCTGTGTCAATAGGAACTCTATTCAGTCTGAGCAAACAGCCTCGTGACCCATGTTTGATTGGCAGCCTGTCTAAGGGAGGGACTTTCTTTAGAAAGAGCTCACATTTTGGCGGCACTTCTGACTGATTTCCTGACTGCTTACTTACTTTCGTCTACTCGGACTGTGAGACTTTGTGCGCCCTGGTATTCCTCACTTTAGGGGGCGATTGCTGGGAATACGGCACGTTAGAGTTTGCAAAAGATGGTGGTTTCTTTCTGTTCTTGCTAATCCCTGGAAAATGCTGCTTTGGCTAATGAGAGGTTTCCAGTTGGAGAAGAGAATGAGGTACGGACTCCCTTTACACATCCAGTTGCCAGGACACTGCGGGTCCTAAGAAGGGCAATGGGTTATAAGTGCGTGTGATAGTTGGAAGAGTTGTGGATAGATTCTGTCTGTGGGTGTGTGTGTGCCCATAGAGTGTACGCTGCTCACCTATTCTGCACCACAGCTGGCATGGCTCCGCAGCAAGAGTCCACTCCGAGTGCATGCCTTAGGTCATGTATGATCAAAAATAGCACCTTGGTATTGCTAGAAGTGTTGCAAATTAGTACAAAACTATATCTGATGTAAAACTTTGTAGCATTTATACTAGTTAATACAAAACCTGGACATGCCTTTATTCTATTTTGTGTGATATCTTATTTTATGTTTGCAAGTGAATGAATGCATGCACACAATCATGGGCAGCTTTACAGTACAGGATGGGACGTGATATTGTAAAAAATTATAGATCACTCACAAAGGTGGTCATCGATACTGATGCTCCTGTGTCACTGTCATTGTTGTACGCGCTTTTTTATTCTCCAAATATGGTGTATGATTAAAATATGCTGCTCTACAACTATCTAGCCAGCGCCCTCTGTAGCGAAAGAAAGAAAACCTCAGAGGTGTCGTAGAAAATGGCGCTAATACTACGCACGTAAGAAAGATGCATTCAGAAATGTGCACCTAAGTGCCTTGACTATTTTTAGTAACAGTATATGGGGGGGTGTAAGAGCTGGTGCCACAACAGTAGCATTGTGCACGCCTCGCTCAGGGTGTTCAGTCCAGCTGTGCAAACGCGTGTACTATACCCAAGTAGTATTAACCTGTTGAGTGCGTGAAGAATGGGCTGATTGTGTGCGGTTAGGGCAGGGCAACATGGAGTTAATCAAGATCTGCTGCTGAGCACAAAGGAGAGGTGCGGGGAGAAGCTGCCTGTTACTTCTATGTGTACTGGCGTGTAGAAGTGAGGTCTGCAGGAGGAAGTGCTGGATCCAGCGTGAGCGGAAACGCTGCACTGTGTGCTCACTCTTGGAGGTTGTCTGGGAGGCCTGAGCTGGGAGGTTGCTTTTCGCTTCCCTTTCAGTAAGGTATCGGTCTATTCTACATCATATATCAATCTGAGACGCATAATAATGATCATAGTGATAAGGGTATGTTCACACGGCTTATTTTGGGGCGCGTTTCGCCACGTATTGCGAGTGGATGAGCGAATACGAGCGAAATGCGCCCTCATCATTACGGTAATCCACAGTTCGCATAGAGAACTATGGATTACGCCTCCTCTCCCCGGGCGTACAATACAATCATATTGTATACGCGAGGAGATAATTGACATGCCATTTATTCGCAGCAGCCCCCCACCCCTCCCCCCCGCGCCGATCAGCGTGACTCCCGAAAATCCGGCTTAATTGCGGGGCGTACTGTACGCCCCCCAGTTAAGCCGTTGTGAACATAGCCTAAAGCTATGTTCACACGCCATTGCGGGGCGCAATTACGCTGTGAGGGCGGGGGGGCCGGCACCTCGCCGGCCCATAGACTATCATTACTTGCAGCGCGTATACGCCGCTAGTAAAATGACATGTCACTTATCCCCCCATCCGTGGCGGATTCTCCGAGCGGGGAGAGGAGACGTAATCCATAGTTCTCTATTAGAACTGTGGATTACCGTAATGACTGGGACGTATTCCAGCCCGTAATTCGCGCAGTACGTGTCCAAATAAGCCGTGTAAACATGCCCTAAAAGTAACAACAATATTAAGGGTCCGTCCACACGATCAGGTTTTCGGATTTGAAAACTGATTGTCAACCATCCACATAGATTTTATTAGGAAATCCGCCCAGCAGTCGACACTGAACGGATTTTCAGCTGGACGTTTTTAACACTGCCAGCATTCTGAAAAACTTAGATCATGCTCAATCTTCCGCCCGGTTATCAGGCGGAAGATGTGCATTTCAATGGTTGAGGGGATGGGCGAATCCGCAAACCGTGGACAGAAACTGTCCCCCAAAACCATGCAAGGGACGACAAAATACTGGCCAGGGAACATGTCACATAGTTTATGCCCCCCTTGCTGAGGACAGCACAAGCTAGTGACAGACCTGCTGTTTCCAGCGCTGTGTTCCTTATTCTGTAAGATGCTGGAGTTTTAGAGCATTTATCCCTCAAATTTTATTCATGAGCAGGTGTTAAGCACGCCCACCAAAAGCTAGCCACATGTTTCTACCTGTTCAAAGTAATAGGTTTATCAGTTGAGGTGGGCCGGGCTAGCCTCAGGTGGGCGGGGCATGAAAAAACAGACTCTTCATGACCTTTCTGGCTGAAAACTGCAGATTTGAGCACTAAATACTCAAACTGCTGCATCTTACAGAATAAGAGACACAGCGATGGAAAAACTAGCTTGTGCTGTCCTCAGCAAGGGGGGCATAAACTGTGTGGCAGGTTCTCTCTAAAACCGAATCCGACTGATATTTTTTCTTTTTTTTTTTTCAAAAAGAAAAAAAAAGAGGCTTCATTTTCTGGACCCCATATTTTTTTAATATGTCCCTAACATCTGATAGAAAAATGTATTCATTCTAATCACTCAATTAAAAAAAGCTGTTGTGTTCTCTATTACATATTAAGATTAAAACGTATTCCCGTTTCATTGTTTAGCTTTAAACATGTAGACAACGGTAAATAGTTACCAATTACACTGTTCTGATTTTGCTTCCCTTCAGCGCTAAAGCAGATCTGATCTGTTGATTTTGTACACAAGCTTCCCTAGGTTACCGACCATCTCTCTGTGTTTTGTGCTTTAGCAGTAATGGACAGGATGTTGACATCACTTCCTGCTGTGTCTTATCAGCAGTACAGGAGCTTGTTTTATATTAGAGCTCTATAGCTTCCTGTCTGGCTGTTTAGACCCCTCAATCACTTGTGACACCCCTCCTCCCCTCTGTGTGACTGGATAACAACCCCGTACTTTGACTGGATAAAATTCCAGCCCCCCCCCCCCCCATAACGTGTCTGTGTGACTGGATTAAACCCCCTGCACTGTGATTAGGTAACAACTCCCCCCCCCCCCCTCATACCGTGATTGGATAAAGCCACTATGCATTAGCCAGATAACACTCTTCGTACCGTGATTGGATAACATCACTGTACTATAACAAGATAATATCACTACATCATAATTGAAAAAAAATTCCAGTTACTGAATAATACTTCCTAACTGAATACAATTGATTATGAAAATACCTAATACATTTTTTTTTTTTTTTTTTTTTTAGAAAAATATTCAGTCATGAAAAAGATTGCACTTCTTTTACACAGCTGTGCTGTTCCTAGTCCTTCCTGTTATATAGGCAAAAAGGCAAGAGATTTATGAAGTGTATTACACCAGGCTGCAGGGCTCTTAAGGGTGTTTACTTAGCTAAATGAGAAGCTTTCAAGGTTCATAGCTAGATGCAAGACTCTGCAGAAGGTGTCATGCCATAGATGGACTGAGTGACGGATGGTATATGAGAGAGCAGGGAGAGGTGTGGAGATGGTCTTAACCAGAGAAACCTGTGTGCTCTAAGGAGATGAAGATTTTATCTTCTGACCAAAGAAAAGTTAAAGAGGCTTTGCCACCATCTCATTTCATACCTCCTGCATCCAGCTCTTCAGCTTTATTTGCTCAGAAGGGGGCGTGTGTGATTTGTTTGAATTGCATGTCATGTGACCCAGCAGGATGACATCACCATGCCTTTCCTCTGTAGTCAAAGGTCTGTTTATGTAAAGTATTGTGAGTAGCTGAGAGGTAAAGGTTTTTGCCTCCAGGCACAAGGGTCCGAGGTTCAAATCCCTGCAGGAACCAAACCTGTGTGTTTGTTTTTTTTTTGTTTTGTTTTTTTCTCTTTATCACTGCACAAACCTCATTGAGGTTTCTTCTTTTTTTTATTTATTTGCACTGTTTGACTATTTACTAAGGAGTACAGAGGACAGGAGTACAATGACAGCACCTGGGGTTTGAACACTCAGTAGCTGCCTTAGAGGAGAGGTGATGTCTGAACATGTGCGACCGGGACTGTGGAGCTCTCAGCCCTGGTCGTATCCCCTGGAGACGAGCTGTAAACAATGGATCACTAAGAGAGCAGATAGAACAAAAACGGTGCAGAATTTTTAAATGATAATGAATGGTGAAAATGTTTGTTTCATTTGCAAGCTTCCCACGTCCATTTTACTTTGTGGCAAAACCCCTTTAACAAGCTGTGTACTTAGAAAGAGTCTTCAATTACCGGTCCCTACATGTTAAAAGCTGAGAGAACTTCCGGGACAGACCACCACCTTCAATCCCCCAACTACATCACTGCCACTGCTTTTGACTAGTTGTTTCAGTACACTTTAGATTTGGCTACACGTATCTGGAGCAGTTTGTCTGAGGTACTGTGTGATCAATATGGAGTCGATATGCTAGGAGCTCTGAGAACCTACAGTTGTCAAATATCACCTATGCCTGTATGTAAGCAGTAAGATTATCAGTGGGGTTTACAGCTACTACAAGATAGGAAATATACTCTTTTCAACCAGCATTATGCTACCAGTATAACTAGAGACCCATGCCAGGCTTTGTATGAATAGCCTCTGTAGCATTTCATTGAGCACCAGTAAAACATTACAGATCGACTGGACAAGACATAATATGGTAACCACTCCTCTGGGTGAGTCTGTGATTCATGCGGTGATTCATGCAAACTATTTGCTTTATAGACCTCTATGGATTCAACAAGTTACTGTGAATGACAGTTTTGTAGATTGTGGCTGAATATATGTTCTGCTACTGGAATAAAATGGCAACTAAAGACCAAATGTATTCTGTGATCTATAGTGACAACAAGGCATCCCCTGCTATTAGTTTTAATTGCATTGAAAATCCGATCCTTTGGAAAGCACTGGGACACAGGACTGTAAAAAGGTTAATAATACACAGGCAGCGATGCAGGCTCTGGTCAGATGCTTCTTGATTTCTGGTTCTTTCCGGTTATATGTGACACAGATGGCATCATTACTCATTAAATTATGGATTCATTTTTCACGGTTGGATGCAATATGTACAGAGGTTGAATTCACACCCTTGTACCTTAGGTGGCCCAAATCCCCTTTACCACATAAGACCCCAGTATTGTAACTGGCACACAGTAGGTGGGGGCACTGTTATAGAGTTTTCATTAGGGCTTAGGAGCTTAAAACCTTGTTCCCATCTTGGACACTTTTATATTGATGGGATATGCCATAAATATCTGATAGGTGTGGGACCTCCATCTGTCTTGAGAACGGCTCCCTCAAAGTCTCATGCAGAACAGGGGGGAGGTCACATCACTCAGCTGTACGTGGAACTCCCATAGAACAGAATTGAACATACCACAGGTCCATCCTGAAGATAGCTGGGAGTCCCAGGGAGGTCACACCACTCAGCTGTACTTGGAGCTCCCATAGAACAGTATTGAACATACCACAGGTCCATCCTGAAGAAAGGTGGGAGGAGGTCACACCGCTCAGCTGTACTTGGAGCTCCCACAGAACAATATTGAACATGCCGCAGGTCCATCCTGAAGATTGGTGGAAGGAGGTCACACCGCTCAGCTGTACTTGGAGCTCCCATAGAACAATATTGAACATGCCACAGGTCCATCCTGAAGATAGGTGGGAGGAGGTCACACAGCTCAGTTGTACATGGATAGGTGGGAGTCCCAGTGGTGGGACCAGCAACTATCAGATATTAATGGCATATCCTATCAAAATGCCATATATGTCTGAGATGGGGAAACCGCCATTTAAATATACATCACTCTAAATAGGTCTCACTTATTATAATAGTGCTGTTTTCTATAACATTTTCTAGTACTAAAATAGTTCTGTTTTATTAAGAATGAATTTTTCCATACAAGAATTATGTGTATCTCAACATATAGGGCTGATTAAAGGGGCTTCCCAAGATCAGAATATAATGATATCCTTATAAAATTAGTGGGGGTCTGACATTTAGTGCTTCCACCACTTGGCTGTTTTGAAGCAGGGTCTTTTTTTGTGTACATGATTCCATACTCCAGCATGTAATAGTGGCTTTACAGCATAATGCAACCTTACTCCCTGCTCTTATATAGGGCATCATAAACCCTCTGCCCCATTCAAGTTCATGTTGTGGTAAGGGGAGAGAATCTGAGCTCTGTGATATTGGTTTATATGATTTGGAGCAGGATTTCTGATATCAAAAAAAAAAACTGAGCAGTAAAACAGAAATTGAAAGTCCTGCTTAGCCGACCAAAAAACCAATGTTTAAAACTTTATGTGCTCTGCACACACTGATGCAAGAAAAGCTATGGTTTTCCCAGTAGGGTTGGCGGGGATAATTTGGATTTCCCACGGGTTTTTAAAAAAAAATTTTAATCTTTTTTATTTTGTTTTATTTTTTCTCAGAAATCCCAATCCTTATTTTTATAACCCTATTTTTCACAGAGCTCGCCTTCCATCATATAACCCTACATGTAAAGGGGGCCCTCAGTTCCCTCCCCCCATTATTCCCCCTATATTTCACAGACCCTCACCCTTTTTCCCCCTTTATCAACACCCTGCTATCAAAATAGGGAAATGAAAAAACCCCCAGACGGGTTTTATTGAATAGCCGGGTACAAGTGGGGGTGTATGGAGCCATCAAACAGTGAAGGGGAACGTTTTGTGCAAATGCAGTGGCCTCATTAAACAGCTGATCACTGGGAAGCTGAGTCGGCTCCCGCTGATATATTGATGGCGTTTTTCTAATTATAAATCATTTTTTCGTTGATTGGGAAAGTTTTAAAGGGGGCTGTTGAAAAACGTCTTTTTCCCAAAGGGATTTCTTTATTGCCATAGAAATCCAAGAGCTCACCTTTCATTTTTTCAAAAGGCAATATTTTGGGAAATAAAAGGGGGCACTCTAAAACCTTTAAACGTAGAAAAAAAACAAATGCTCTAATTTTTTACGAGGCCCGGCAGCCCCGCAGGGGCCCAAGCCAATCCCCCTTTAAAAGGGTGCGAAAAGTCCCCTATAAATTATTTGGGGGAAAAAATTAACAAGAAACCCTTGACCTGCTTTTTAGGTTAAAATCCCCCATACATTAGGAAAAGGGGGAAAGAGATTGGGGGCATGGAGGAAATTTATTGAAATATGTGGGAAAGGGGAAATTTTTTAAAAGTTGTCAAATTTCCCCAAAACTTCTATACCTGCTACACCCCTTCCCCCGATTTTTTTTATAACCCCCAAAAAGGGACTTTGAAAACATTAAAGGGACCCATACCCCCGGTTTTTTTGGGTTTTGGGGGGGGGAGGCTCGGGATCCCGTGGTTGGTTGCAGCAGCCAGAACAAAGGGAGGAATTAATTCCCCAATGTCGGGCTTTTAAAAACAGCGGGCTTGTTGGGTGGACTGGTTTGGGCGGGGGGAAACCGGCAGAAATTTGGGACCCCGTATTGATGGGGGCCTGCCTTGGGGGGACTGTCCCTTTTGACTTTTTACATATGCCGTAAAAACCGTTCCCCCCTGAATCAAAATCGAACCCTTTATTGGAGGCTACTAGAAAAGCAGGGCAGAGGATGAGAAAAGAACATCATTACCCCGGGGCGTCGTTTGCGCTTTTTGGGGTAATCCAGCTTTCCGGGGGGGAAACCCCCCATAGAGAGTTTGACCCCCTGGAGGAAAGGGGGGAATTATAGGGGGTTTAATTCCATCTGAAAATAAAGAGAGAGAAAAAGGGCTATTTACTCTTGGGGGAATGAGGCTTTCTTTTTCAGGGGGAAAAATTTTTTCTCTTTTTCTCATCCTTAGCGCCCTTTGTTTTCCCCATTTCCCCATTAGCCCCAAAGAAAAACCTCACACGAAGGGAACCCTGGACCTCGGGGAAAAATTTGGGTTATAGCCCCTCCCCCAGGGGGACTGACATTTTCTTATGGGTTTTTCCTACATCACCCCTTTGATTTTTCCCAAAACAAATAAAAAATTTAAAAAAATTTGGGAAAGGAAATGCCAGGGGGGGGATTTAACAACCCCTTCAACAGGCTTTCAATAATAGCCCCCAAATTTCTTTGGCTAGTAGATACCTAAAAAATGTCCTGCGGCTTTTCCACGAGCTTATTTCACCAATAGAGGTTTCAGGATGGGGATTTTTTGGGGTGCCAGAGGGTTTCCGCTGTCGGGGCCAAAAGGGGCGGGAAAATATACCACGCCTTTTGGGTTTTGCCCAGTAGTCCAGAGATTCGGAAATAGGGTGTTTGCCCTTCAAAAAGGGGAACCTTAACAAACTTAACGTCCCTAAAAACCCCCCACTATGGGCCAAAATTTGGGGACATGTGGACCCCCAAAGAACGCCTGTCCCACCGGGGATTTGGAAAGTTCTATACATGATTCAGCAGCAGGGAAAAAAAACAATCCTAAACATTTTGGTTTACCGACACTCCCCCCCCTTTTAAAAAATTTTCTGGAAAAGCGGGCCTCCATCATAAAGATGGAGGGGGTAGGGGCCTCAAAAAAAAAGGAAAATCGCAAAACCAAAAAAATTTTTTTGAAACAGGAGTGGGTTTTACCCCCTTTTTTAAACGGATAGGATAAAACGGCCCTTTAAAAGGACTGTTTCAGTCTTACAAATGTATCCAAAATCTTACTGGGAGCCCCACCATTAGCTATATGCCAGGGGGGGTCGTGCGTGGCTCACCCGTTTGGGTTCTGAAAATTGAGAGGGTTTAAAAGGGGGTTAATGTTTGACAAGTTGCCTGATTTTTTTGCATTTTAAATGGTTTTTAAACATAAAACCGGTTTTTTGTAAAGGAAAACTAAAATTTTTTTAAGAGTTTTTTTTTCTTATAAAAAATTTCTTGAAACTAATGGTTATCTTTTTGAGCTTAGACCCCCTATGTGCTATAGATAATCTCTTTTGGGGACACTTTTGCAAAAAAGATGGAGTTCAGCTACATTGGTAAAAAAGCGAAAAAAGGGGAAAAAAAGGAAGACCCCTCCCATCAACGAGAGGGGGATCTTAAGCTCTATCGTTTTTAGTATTTAATATTTAATATTTTTTTTTTTTTTAACCCAGAAAAAAAGGAAAAAAAAGGCACTTCACTCGGAAAACCGTTTGAACCCCATAAATGCATGTCTAGTGAAAATCAACTTTTTCCAACCGTTCTGTATTGGAGTGTTAATAAACACTTTTAAAAAAGGGGCCCCCCTTGGTTGCTATAGGCAACAAGAAAAGTCTTAGACCCAAAGGGGCGTTTTCCGACCCTGTCCCCCCTTTGTTTATTATATGTAGACAAAGAATATCCCAAAAAATTTGACTCCCTTATGACTTTTAAAAAGTGTACAAAACTGTGGAATAAATAACTATCAAGGGCATACACAGGAAAGATGCTTCTCTGGGGCCCAGTCATTGTTAGTCCCACCACCTTTGTTATTTGTAAGGTACCTTTCGAAGGGGCCCCCTCTTCATAAGCCCATTGTGTTTTGAAAAGAATGAGGGAGGGGGCATGTGTTTAGAAAAGGGAAAGGGGGGGGCAAGGGAAAGGGCCCAAAATAAAAATGGTTTTGAGGCCTGCAATCAGAAAGCATTAGATCCCGGTGAATTAAATGGCTGCTTGGTGATTAATCAAAATGGTGTTGCGAAAATACCAAACTTGTGCCAAACAGATGTAAAATTTGTTTTAAAGATAAACCGGGCCCGAAAGGCCAATTGCAAATTTGGGTGGGGGGTTTAGTTAAAAAGTTGTTTATGTTGATTTTTATTACATTATGTAAGAATTGTGGCTATTTTTATAATCCTAAAAACCCATTTTTTTTGGGGGCATAAATTAAGCTTTTTTGGGGAAACGTGGGGACGAGTCATGGCTAATTTCAGAAAATAACCTAATTTTATGTTTTGTTTCGTTTTCCATTTGGGTTTTCGATCCTTTGTTTTTTCAATGTGTAATTTGGGAAAATAAAATTTTTTAGATGTTTGGGTATCATGATTTTCAGATTGAATAGTGGCAGATTATAGTCCAGACCATGTCAAGTTTCAATATTGCTACGGTGCCCTTGAGTTAGAGACTTGGAGAGATCATGTCTAGATCAAGGGATCGCAGCCACTGCAGCAATATAACAAGTGTGGCATCTTGTATCTTAGCTCTAATGAATCTAACATGTAGGGGTCAAACCTGATTAACCTTCCCCGTCTTGCAGAGGAAAGGCTGTATGTCTAATAATTATGGCAAAGAGCTGTCTGCGGCGACTTACAGTAGTTATTACTACAAGTTACATTTGTCACAATTATCAATTCCTACACTAAATGATAGAATTTTAGAAAATCTGCTGGCTTTTTATTGAGTAGGTAGGAAATAGATTAAGGGCAGTTTCACACGTTACAGTTTTGCAAAACAAGCGTTTTAAAACACGGGAGTTTTTTCAAGCATTTTTTGCAAAGTGTTAGCTGAAAATCAATAGGCAAATACAAAATGCTCTATAGATGTTGCTTTTTTTCTTTTTAGCTTTTTTTTGCATCTTAGGTGTGTTTGGGTAAGTAGCAATGCCTTCATAATGCAGCATGTAGCAGGTTGACCTTTTTTCTAGCAGTTTGTAGCTATTTTGTTCCCATAGTTTTTTTTTTTTTTTTTTTTTTTTTTTTTTTGCAATTTTTTTTTTTTCATTTTGCAAATCGTGTAATGGGTTACATGAGGTAAGTAAAAAAATCTAATTTTGCCTGTACCTCAATTTGCATAGATACTGGTGCACACTGTTGTGACTGCAAAAACATTCTCAAATTAAATACAGCTGAACCCAGCCAGCACTAGAACCACACAAACCGTAATCTAGTGGAACATTTAAAACTCATCATTACTGCTATATAATAAAGGCTTTTAGTGCTCAATTTGATCACATCACATATGCCCATCTACTTGCATCAAGATTGCACCATCCAGTGGGTCCCTACACAAATGTCTCTGTTGGGACAAAGCCGCAATGCATTCTGGGCTGGGCGCCATTCATACAGATTAGGATCTTGTGCAGTCGGGTAGGATAAGCGCACAGTTAAGATGGAGGCAAGCACTCGTCCCACCTGGCTGCATGAGGTCCTTAAAATTAATGTGAATGAGTTCCAGTCCTGAATGAATGGCGGTTTGGGACCTGCACAGAAGTATTAAACCAGGGACCCACCTGATGAGGTTACCTTGACGCAGTAGGTGGGCATACACAATTTGATCAAACCGCACACTAGAAGTCTTTATTTCCTCCATGTATAAAGCATAGCAGTAATGCATTTTAAATGTTGCACTAGTTCGATGTTTGCAGGATCACATGACTTGTGATGGAAATAGTGCACCAGAAAAAAGCATGCATCAAAAAACGCATGCACCAATACAAACCTTGTTGCAAAAAAAGCGACAAACTGCATGACACACAAGGCCTGCAGTTTTGTGGCCAAAAATACTATGTAAAATTGTGTAGGAGGCCTTAGAAAAATTTTTTCTGGTGTCTCAAGCAAAGTCCAGATATTTAAAGTTTTTGGATGGGTCAGCATTAATAAAATTTAATTACTGTTTAAGGAATTTGTGAAAGTGAAGGGGTTTGCACGTCATTCAGTGCAGTCTGCTCACTACTCACCACTTTACACCAGATGAGAGATCTTTTAAAGGGCCTGTCGAAAATAAGAAAAAAGATGGCTTCTTCCTTTCAAAAATAGCACCACCTCTGTCCGATATTGCAACTAAGCTCCACTGAAGTGAACGGAGCTGATCTGTAATACTGAACATATCCTGTGACAGAGGAGGTGATGTTTTTGAAAGGAAGAAGCCATGTTTTTCATTTCTTGGGCAACCTCTTTAACAAGCAGTGGCTCTTCCATGCATGCATTACATACATTTATCTGCTAAAACAATCGACAAAATTCCTCTACAAAAAAATAAAAAATATATAATCTTTATTTAAATACATACATATACAGAATCAAAAATAATATGATACATAAGCACCCAATCTAGAAAACTGCTACCACCCTCCAAAACCTAAAGGTCCATAAGCATATAATAGTGGCTAGGCTAAGACAAGCATATAATAGTGGCTAGGCTAAGACAATGAATCTAGAAAGATTAGACATATCAAAGGATGTATAGCCACAAATAATGCCATAGGTATACACTTAAAGGGAATGTGTCATCAAAAAATGACTTATTGTTTAACTCACATTTTTATGTTAACCAAAAATTCCTACGAAATGTGTTTTTGTTTTTTTTGTTTTTAATTTTCCATATCCCTTTCAATATTTTTTTAATAATTCTTAAGTCCTGTAGTTTTACATTGGCCACTAGGCCTAATAATCGTCTGACACTTCCTGTTCTGTAGAGGGAGATTTTCAGTGTTTGCTCTTTATCAGTAAAAGCAGGGTCAAACTGAAAGGAGACACCATTGTGTACAGATAACACAGAATCCACCAGTCACAAGAGGAGAGGTCACAGCTCCCTCTCTCCCCTCCCTTCACAGTGAAAACTCTCCTATACAAGTCTATGGGACAGAATCTGTCTTAAGAATCCTATGTGCATGAAGCTGCTGTAAAGTATCTCTCTGACTGCTGTTAAAGCAGCGCAAGCAAGAATGTCTTCTCCACAATCATATATAGACGGCTGGATAGAGAGATCTACAATTGGGAAATAAAAATGACTGAGAGGAAAAGAATATGAATCAGGGGCTTGATTTAATAAGTAAAAAAAAAAAAAATTGGCGACATATTCGCTTTAACCCAAATGCTGACCAGTGTATGGAGAGGAGCAGAAACCCCAACACATGTTTCACTTGGCGCTTCTTCAAGGGGAATCATTTATTTGCTAGCAACACCATTCCCAGCCACACCTCATTTTAAACGGGTTGCTGTGACAGACCTACCCTATGGTTAAAACCCATTTTAAAACTGTCTAATAGTGGCAACGTGTAACGCTGGGTAATCTCCTTTCCCCCAGCATAAGTGGTAGAAAAAATTCCTCTTCTATGTGGCTACGCCATAAAGGCTTTGTTAGATGTGGACATTTTCCCTGTAAAACGTGTGGGCTTGCCACTCCTACCAAGGAGTTTTTTAATGCTGATGGCTCCAAATCTTTTCCCATTCGAAATTATATAAACTGTAATACCACCCATGTTGTCTATATTATTAGATGTTCTTTATGCAACTTGTCATATGTGGGAAGGGTTTTCTCATATGTGGTGCGGTTTTTAGAGCATTTGTATGACCTCAATCATGTTCCTAGTAGAGCTAAATCCAGTGCCTCAGCACTTTATCGACTGTCATGGAGCCAATACTAGGGGACTGCAACTCATTGGCATTGAAAGAATTTTCAAGCCAAGAAGAGGTGGCAATGTAGAATACATATTACATGACAGGGAAGCATACTGGATGCTCCTCCTGGACACTTTCTCCCCCATTGGTTTAATCTCACGCAGGGAAATTGTTTCATATCTAGGTTTGTCTTTGTAGATTTAAGTTTAGTTAGGGGCATCTTAAATGCATTGTGTGATGTCTCCCAAATAACATTTATTGATCTGTTTTAGCATTCCACCGTTACATATACAGTATTGGACCTTAATGTCTTATATGAGTCAACATACATTCTTTATCCACAATTGTATATGGTTATATGTTTCCATCTCCTACCACTTATTCATTTAATTCAGCCCATGGTTGTGTTTATATTTTTGTATTGTCTATTTCGTCCTTATTCCGGCGCGTGCGCTCTCCATGCAGACCAGTGGAGCACATCTGCGTTCCATCTTAACTGGTGGGACGCATTTTTGCGGTCCACTCTTGTCACTTCCGGTTCTCGGCATCCATGTTTGGATGCCGTCTGGATATCCGGGCCCGGTGGAACGTATTTGCGTTCCATTTTGACCGCTTCCGCCTGCGATGTTATGACGTATCTCGTTTGTTGGTCTCACATGGCGCGGACGCTCTGGTTTCAGGTAAGAGTAACCCCCTTCAGGTGTACTCACTTTTAGTAATCTGTATTGATTTTAGACACTATTTAAGGCTGATGTTCTAATTGCACTGTGCTACGACTAAGGGCTGTGCTACGCCCGAAACATGTCAGCGTCCGTGTTCACCAGGTCTCTCTGATCTATTTGCCTGCTCTTGCATGCTGCTGTTTTTATGCCGCTTTGTACTGGCAGTTTTTGAATAAAGTTCCTCCTTTTTCATTGGCCCGGTGCTGATCATTTGGACTTTCTTCTTACCTGTTTGGTGCAACTTGGAGCATTGATCGTGCACGGGAACCTAAGGAGGACTAATAATTGTGCTGTCGTTGAGGTGAGCTGGTTACTTTCTACTTTTTAATAGTGGCAACCCAAATTCGACGAGCCATGTAAAGTGAAGGCTATTTGATTTTTACTTAGGAGAGTAAAACCATGACCTGGCTGAATTTCCATGTTCTGAGAATATCGTAATCTCTGTTCACATTTGCATTTGTTGGTTTCCATTGTTTTCTTATGGTCAGAATATTTTAACGTGCTGCAAAAGTCTATTTAGAAGCAGTGGATAATGTTGATGATTATCAGAAACCCAACAAATTCATCAGAAATCAGTGTGGTTTAAAAAAAAAAAAAAAAAAAAAACAAATAAAAATGTGGTATGGTTCCTTTGAAGGTAGAAGACATGACCCTATTATGCACAGTGGCTTAAAGGGCTGTTCCCATCAATGTCTGATAGAGGTGGGATCTGTACCTGTCATGGGAACAGGTTTCAGTGCATGACTCTCCCTTCTGGTCTATGGACGTTCAAAGTAAGGTTGAGCAGTGTTCAATTCCCATTAAACAGAATGCAGACTCATGGGCAAGTGTGACCCGCTCTCCATTCTGAGCCAAAAGTTTCAGGGGCCTGTCCTTGAAATAGGTGTGGGCAGAGTCGGACTGGGGGGCCTAGGGCCGCGCAGTGGAATTTCATTCTGGCCTCCACCAGTGGAGTTGATTCTGGGGACACATCCTACATCTATTGTAAATGCCTCTTCTACACTGCCTCTTGCTTTTTGCCTCTTTCTGCCTCTCCCAAAGATGTATATGCAGTTTAAAAGAAACTCCAGGTCTTTCATGCTCGGGGCCCACTGTGGGTTTCTCCTGTTCCCATATGGGCCACAGGGTGTGGGTTCCACCTGTGGGACTGCACACCTGTCAGAATGTAATGGCATATCCTAGCGATATGTCATCAAAGTCTATGGTGGAAAAATCCTTTAATCGATACAAAATTTAAAAGGGCACTAGGAGATCAGAAAAAATGGCTGCTTTCTCCAAAAACTGCTCCACTCTTGTCTATAGGCTGCACCTGGTATTGCAGCTTAGTTTCTTTCAAGCAAATGTGGCTGACCACCAATGCCCGATACAGTTCATGGACAAGAGTAAAATTGTTCCTGAAAGAAAGCAGCCATGTTATTTCAATGTCCTACAGCCCTTTTTGTTCTAAAAGATAAAGACACATTATCATTGAGGGATGTACTGATCAGTCCAGCAGATGACACTGTGGTACTAGTGATCTTGGGCCAAACATTCTCTTCATGTAATCATCAATAGAACTTGCGCTTGTGTTGAGTATTAAAGTGGAAACTAATCTGGAGTGCATTGCTTAAAGGGTTTTTTTCATCACACGCTTTCACAGACTGAGCTGCTTCTGTCTCTTACAGCTTCAAATCCAGGGGTGTTTCTCTCTCCCAGTAGGTGAGTCTTCCTTCACTGAAGACTGGTTACCTCATCATTCTGTGTGAGCAGTGGAAGGGAGAGGATATCACAGCTCTGCAAATCTCCTGCAATGGTCAATTGTCATGACTAGAGAGCTTTCACCTCCCTCCCAGGCTCCAACCCTTGTAACCAGAACACCTGCATTGCTGTAAATAGTTATACATACAATCTGAAATGATGAAACAAATGTGAGGAATGCACTCTGCTCCCCCCTCTTATCAGGCAGGATGGATCAGACTGTATAAGGCTGTGTTATATGGGGGGAGAGTGAATCTAGCAGCTAGAGACTCAGTAATTGTCCAGATACTTCACATAGAGGAGCTCAGGCAGCTTTATTACACAGCCAGCAGACTGCACAGAAAGCTGTTTCACTTTCATTTTCCACAGCTCCGAGGGGAATAAGCACAGAGTGCAGGCAGTCAATCACAGAATAGGGGGCATGTCCTGTTCAGGGGGCATGTCGCAACAGGGCTGAATGAAATATCAGGCAGCCAATTACAGAAATGGGGGCATGAACCAATCACTTGCTGCAGAAATGGCTCTCGGCACACACAGATTAGCTCATCTGTTTTACTAAATGATTTAGGTAATGCAAACCATTTGCAAAAGTGCTTATTTTTACTGTTCCTATCATTACAGATATGATCTGTGTATTGAGAAAACCCCTTTAATCATGGGAGCCTATAGGGATATGTAAAATTGGTGCCTGCAGTAACAAAAAGTCAAAATTAAAAGATGTGTTAATAAACCACAGAATATTTTTAGCCATTATACCAACAAAAACATTAGTTGGCTGGTTTATAGATTAGATAGATAAATCTTAGGACTTCTAATAATGCGAAAGAAAATACTGGCTTGTGTATTTTACTTGATTCCTCATTCACCTCATGCGCAAGAACCCTTGTGACATTTTCAAGACTGCCAGCCAAAGATGTAGAAGAAAATTGGAAAACTGAATAGTCTTGAGCTGAGCTTGAGCAGTCTCTCTAATTCCTTTATCAGTGCAGTCACGGATGTCATGTCACCAAACCTTTCAGTCTTGTAGCTCTTCCAACCGGGTTTTGTCTAAGTTTACTATATTTGGCTTCCCAATTCCCTGTGGACTGAGAACATCCCCTTTTGATATTTTCTACTATTATCACTGCTACAAAAGATTTCCATTTGATCAACTATAATGAAACCGTCTTAACACCTTTTAGTAAAGATCTTTTCTGTAGGTGCTCATTTCAAGGGACCTTAAAAGCCAAGCAACTGTTGGGCCCCCAGTGACAACTGCACTGTGTTAATAAGGGCTTAGAGAAACTTTTTTTGGTGTAATTACTGTTCAACTATTTTGTTCTGAGTGATTTTAGTAAGGAAAAGGAACTATGGTAGGTTTTCTTTAATATGTTTGATAACTAGGATAGTGATTAGTAATATAACGGTCAATTGATTTTTTTTTTTTTCATCGTAATTCCATAGTAACAAACACATTTGTGAATATGGTAATATGATAGGAGCTTATCATTTTTGAGTAATGGAAAATACTGAAAATTACACTAGGAAAACACTCATTTTGCTGCTTTAAAAGTTGGAACCGTTTTTGAGCATGTTGGGGGCGTTGATTCTGAAAATGATCCCCAGTTTTCCACTATCGACTCTAGTTTTGGATATCCAGCATTGCTACCTTACCAAGTACATGCTGCTGAAAGTAGTGGTCACTCAATATTGTATTTAAGAAAGGCTGGAAATTCATGTGAAACGGGAAAGACATAAATTTTAGAACATTTAAAGAACATATGCAAACAAAAACATGAATGTACAGGAACGAATCCAATTCTATTCATCTGCACTACAGATCTATACACATCACACGAACAATGTAGAATCATGTAATCAACATCTCAGGAACTAGAGCTGCTAGGACAGAATGGACTCGGCAGCCCTCAAATACCCAGAATAAGGTCAAAATTTCTAGGTACCATAAAAAATGTTGTTGTTCCCCAGTCTTAGTTTTAGGCCACATTCGCATCTTGTTTGGTCCCTGTTTGTCCTATTCATTGGGCTACAGTAAAAATGTATCCCAAAGGATACCATGGCGAGGCAGGGTCAGGGCCATAGACTTTAATGGGGCAAAAGTAGTCTTGGACTATGGTTGTCTTCAGGGTATAAAAAACCAATTAAAATATGGGTCAATAACCAAAATTACAAAAAGGGAATCTAAAAATCGGCAGACAACCCCAAAAGCAGACATCAAACCCCTCCATATGTATAAAAACAAATAATGTAAAAAAAAAAACCTTTAATATACGCAATTAATTAAAAATAAATTGAAAAAGATGGTAGTGGTTCAATATGTCACATCCCAGGTAGGTAACCAAACCATATGTTACCATAAAAAATATGAAGTGAGTATATCATAAAAGTATAAATACTCTTAACACAACCCCAAACAAAAATTATTATAACAAATATGGAAGGATAGATACCCAGAGGATGCACAGGAACATCCCCCAATGCCCGTTTTGCTGCTGGCTTCCTGACGATATTGCATATTGTACCGCTGCCTTTTTATTCATGTTTTTTATTACTTATAATAAAGGGGGTTTTTTACATTATTTTTTTCATTTATATGGAGGGGTTTGATTTCTGTTTTGCCTATCTAGTGGAACATATATGGTTTCTGCATCAAACACAGAAGTGTGGTAGACTTTTGTGTCATATAGAAGTCTATGGCCCCGTTGTGACATATATCACAAACAGGGGGCAAAAAATGAGATGTAAATGGAGCCTTAGAGAAAAATAAAAACCCTTCAGGACTCAATGCAATGAGCCAAGCCTAATTAAAAAACTATATTTTTTGGTTGGAGTTAAAGGATGACCTAATGCATTACGTCTTGTCCCTGAGTGGCTCAAGATGGTTTCTTTGGGAAGTGCCTTAAGTGGCATGATGACATATGTGCTGGTGATCCCAATAATGTTGTCAGCAAATGTGCAGAAAATGATGAATTATGGGCACAACAGAAGTATACAGTAGTACAAGAGTGCTGAGTGAGAACATTAGCTGATGAATGGCCTTAAGGCAAAGTCTAATAAAGATGGCCTTTTTAAAAAAAAAAAAAAAAAGTTTCGCAAATGGCCCTGATTAGACATTTCAGGGAGATGAGAACTTGTGACTAGCAAACCGAGATTATTGAACCGAAGAGTAAAATGCAAGATTCTTAGTACAATACTGAATAGCTTGAATGTTGCACTTGAGCAGGGTGTTGTAAATGCGGTTGATTAGACAACTCTCCCCCCACCCCCCCCCCCCCCAAAAAAAAGTCTCCTCTTGTCTTGAGTGTCTCCACCCTGTAAAATACATAAACACAGGAGTATTGTATAAAGCACGAGATCAAATGTTTGGGGAATTACAATGCAGAACATCGGAAAAGCTATTGTACATTTTCCTGCATAGAGTTCCTTATTAGCGGTGGTCCAGTCGTGTATGAAAGAATGTAAGGTATGCACTGAAAGAATGCAGAGTAGGAACTATGACAATTGAATGTGGAATCTGGCAGGGCATGTAGGGCTGTGCATAGGCACTTCCTAATCTTTTAGTGCAGTTCCTCTGTAATCAACAGAGTTCCAGAAATAATACATCCTACCATTGCTGGTCATTCAGTGCAATTCTGTAGCTATAGTATTCAAAATCTAAATTGCTGAAGTGCTTAGCCATGGCTCATTTTTATACCAAAAGTCATGCAATCCTATTAAAAATTGTCTAAAGTAATTTTCAGATTTGACCCTAAAAGGAGGAAATAAACATTACACAGCCCATCGATTTTCATGGGAATTGTGTAATGCTTAATTTCCCCAGTGGTGGAGCTGCAAGGAAATAAAACACTTATGAATGGGTTCCCCCACAGATCACAGTTGATCTCTATGACCAATCTATTGTTACAAAATGGAAATCTCCAAAGTGGACTCTGTATGTAGTGAAAAATTACAGTTATCAGACCAACCCATTTTCTGTAAGAAGGGAGTCTGGAAATTATATATTTATTTTAGAGCACCATTGATTCCAGGGCGCTGTATATTCAAGGAGGTCACAAACATAACATAAGTCAAACAAGTGCAATAGTGACAATATGTGACAATCAACTGGCACAGAGGGAAGGAGGACCCTGCCTGCGAAGGCTTACAATTTACAAAGAAGGGGGGGGGGGGGAAGAGACAGAAGGTGAGGGGCAGACATGTTTGTAGGGAGTAGTGATAGCGGGGTTATTGTAGGTTATAGGCTCCTGAAGAGATGGGTTTTCAGGTTGCTTTTGAAGCTGGTGTAAGTGGAAGAGAGTCTGATGTGTTGGGGCAGTGAGTTCCAGAACGTGGGGGAAGCACAGGAGAAGTCTTGGAAACGGTTATGGGAGGAGCTGATAAGGGGAGAGCAGAGAAGGTCCTGTGAGGAGCAGAGATTGCGAGAGGAGAGATATCTGGAGGGGAGAGGTTATGGAGAGCCTTGTTGGTCATCGTTAGCAACTTGAACTGGATTCGCTGGGCAATGTGTAGACAGTAGATTGGCAGAGGAGTAGCGAGGAGAGAGGTGGATAAGACGGGCAGCAGAGTTGAGGATGGATTGAAGAGGAGCAAGTGTGCTAGACGGGAGGCCACAGAGAAGGATGTTTCAGTAGTCTAGATGGGAGATGGTTATGCTGCTGCAATTGGGTATGCCTTACAATGATTTTATTATTATGCAGTGGAAATGTAATGGATGCAAGTGCTACCTTAAATTCCAAAAAATTGCAATGTGACAAAAAAACAAATTTAGATTTAAAGCACACCTCCAATTATAAAACACAAGCTACCACAATTCAATAGCGCACACAAAAATTAGATAATTTGCAGTATATCTTATTACAGAACAATGCTTCCTTCTCTTATTACTCCTTTTTTCCCTCTCCTGCTTCCTTATCTGTTTGCTTTAAATGGAATGGGTTGTCAAAAAATTGTTTAACTTTTTTCCAAATCACTTTCAATATTATTTATAAAAAAGCTAGTCCTGCAGTTTTCACTTTAACCACTATGGCTAATAATGACACTTCCTGTTCTGTAGAGAGATTTTCTGTAGTCTACTCATAATCGGCACAAGCAGGGTCAAACTGAAAGGAGATACCAGTGTGTACATAGAACACAGGATCCACCAGTCCCAATAGGAGATAGTCACAGTTCAACCTCTCCCCCTCCCTGCACACTGACTTTTTCCCAGTTCCCGAGCAGGCTTAGAAAACTCTTCTATAGAAGTCAATGGGTCTTAAGGCTCCTATGTGCATGAAGCTGCTGTAAATTATCTCCTCCTGCTGTTAAAAAAAATGGGGAAAAGGCAAGAATGTTTTACCCAAAACATATAAAACGAATTTGACAAACTCAATCAAAAATAAAAATGGCAAAGAAAAAAGGATATGTATCGGTCTTGTTTTAATAAGTAAAAAAAAAAAAAAAATTGACAGATTCTCTTTTACAAAATCCATTTTGCACAGGAGACTACTGCTGCTTCACCGAGAGCTTTGGTTACAGTTGAGTCTGAGAAGGGGGGGGTGAAGTGAAAAAGAGAGAGACACAGAGTTTCGCTAGCCTGAGAAAATTTTTTTATCTCACCTCCAGTACTGGACTCGCAGCTACACTACTCCTTATTGCTGTCTAGTGTCCCACCTGCTGCTACTAGTGTGTGGGACTCCGGCTTTCACTTTCTACCTCTCCCTTCTCAGTAGACTCTGGGGACAGCTATAACCTGCACTCTCAGTGAAGCTGAATTATCTCCTCTTCAAGATGGGTTCTGTTAGTGGTTCAGTGCACAGATTAGAAATTAGAAGGGGGGTAGGAAAGAAGGCTGAAGAAACAAAGAATTTTTTGCCATTAAACTTACACATATTTATTTTGGATTTACAATTGGAGGTAACTTTAAAAAAGTAACAATTTAAGGCAAGAACATAAAAAAAAATTTTTAGGTCAAATTATATTACCAGTTTTTAAAAAAATTGACCTCAGCTTAATTTTCCCGAGCCAAAATTTCGCAACAGCTTTTAACTGCTTACCATCCAAATTCAATCTTTAAAATTTTTTTTTAAATAAAAAAATGATAAAATGCCCCCCTATTTGTATACTATTCACACAAAACCCTTTATCAAGAATATCTGTATACAAATATTGATACACTACCCCCCCATATAGCTGTTTCAAAAGTATTTGCCATTGATTTCAATTCTAGAATACCCCCAGAAAGAAATCTAGTAAGTCTAGAAACTCCTTGCTACATACCCTGAGGCGTGGGAGGAATTAACATTGTAACCTGTGCAAGACTAATTTTTGGTCATGCATTTGATAATAATATAGAAGTAGTGATGATTATGAAACCTCAGACTAAAAGGTTATGTTACGCCCAAATGCAATATTTTCAAAGGCAGTCATGGCAGAGCAAATTTTGCATAAAATTTTATAAAATTAAATCACCCCAAGTTCATTTTTAAAAAATTACATCATCTTAATTTAAAACGCAGCTCAATAAAGGTTCACCCTAAAATCTATTCACCTTGTTCTCATCTTACTACTGTTATATACATCAAATTTTTAGCTGATTACCCTTCTAAAGATATTAGTCAATGATGCCCAAAGGGCACTAAG